>JASAND010005649.1:0-10850 GCA_030248195.1 Trissonchulus latispiculum
CTCTTGATTTTGCAACCTCACCATCACCCATATTACTTTTTCATGCTCCAGAGGAGCATTTTTATTTCTTGTACATATATTTCAGACTACTGTAGCAAAAACTGGCGCAATATGTTAAGCTCGCGCTGCGCGCTAGCTTAAAAATTTTTTCCACTGGCAAAATTTCCAGGGGGGCAAAGGTGCTTCGGGGGGGGGGGGGGCCCGCCCGGGCGCCCCCCCTTATCTACGCCCATGGCCCTAAGTGAGCTGAGCAACTTTTGTCATAGAACTGCATACCCAAAGTGGCTGTAGAGTGCTGTGGTGGGGTGGGGTGGGGACTAAGGCGATTTTAGGTCAAAAATAAAATTTTTTAAAAGTGGTAAAATTTGACATCAAATGAAAGCCCTAAGTGAGCTGAGCCACTTTTGTCATAGAACTGCATACCCAAAGTGGCTGTAGAGTGCTGTGCTTGGGTTGTGGGGACTTAGGCGATTTTGGGTCAAAAGTAAAATTTTTCAAAAGTAATCAATTTTAGTGACCCAGTTAGGAAGCCCTAAGTTTTTATTAACTTTTGTCATAGAACTGCATACCCAAAGTGGCTGTAGAGTGTTGTGGTGGGGTGGGCTGGGGACTTAGGCGGTATCAAATGAAAGCCCGAAGTGAGCTGAGCAACTTTTGCGGTGTCGGATTTATGCCTTTCTCAACCGGAATTTAAAGGATAGACATAGGCCCAACACACATATTATCCCCTTTTGTGCGGAGCATTTTTGTTACTTGTGTATATTATATACTACAAGTAAGAGTAATAGATAAGAGTAAGAAACTCTTACGCTGGCATGTACAAATCATGTAAGGTATGCTCGGTTCATTAACTCGGGATCCCCCCGTAATTTCCTTGGGGGGGGGGTCCCACTTTGCACTAATTACACGCTTTCATATAAGCGTGTGTCTGCTCGCTGATTGGCCCATTAGCCTAAGGCTTATGGTAGGTAATTTATTAGTGCTTTTAATTAATTAATTATAACTTAATTAGGTAGCCTAATGCAATTAAAAAACTAATTCGAAGGAATCATAGGGGTCGCGGTAGCGACCCCTATAATATGAGTGAAAATGGTCGAATGACCGTGTAAAACAAGGCTGCGCAGAAGCTGCGCAGATTCCTGCGCAGATCCTGCGCAGATTATGTGCGCAAAAAATTGTACGTGTCGAGTTTAGTATGTGTGCGAAGTTTCATCCCCGTACCACTTTCCGTTAAAAAGTTGCGCCAAAAATCGCTTACGAGAGTGATGTTTTTTTTCCGGTTCTCCGCTTTGACGTCTGGTAAGGGGGTTTTGTAGCTTTAATAACAACAGATAGAAAATTTTTGCCTATGAAAACCATATATATTCTTGGAGTACGCAACAAAAATAAGCCGATAGGCTAGTTTTTATGCCTCCCAGGGCCGGAAAAAATTTTTGGCGGGGGGCCAAAGTCGGCCAAAACGCTAAAATGGTCAAAAAGTATGCTTCAAAGGCGCCGTAATAAGTCAGACTGGGCTATATATGGGGCGATACTGCCAATATGGCTGAATAGGACACATATCAGGGTCGTTCAATTGCTATATGATTTTCCGGCCCTGAGCGTAATTTTTGGGTACTGGCCTGCCAAAGTTGGTGAATTTTGGGTCCAACTTTGAACTTGGTTTTTTCGCTTATTTTGCGACCTGGCAGCCTCAAGTCTTGCATACAAAGGTTTTTGCGGACGGAGAATCGATTCCCGCTATCAATTTTGCTGCCCGACTGACCCAAGTTGCTGGGCTGGTTCCACTTTGCCGTCTGGAGGGTCATGTCGGCAACTGCTACCTGGAGGCTGTGTTTTTTTTCGTCGAACTTTTACGGTCCGTGGCGCAGTGCCCCAAAATTTTTTGCGTAATTTGGAAAAAAATTGTGCCACGCCGTTTTCGCTTAAAAAAAACCGATTTTTGATGTTATTTTATAATTTATTCAACGTTTTAAAGCATTTTTGTGCTTAATTTATCATTTCGCCACGCCAGAGAGGAGCCTTCGAATTTTTTAAGCAATTCTTAGCGCGAAAAAGTGAGTGAATAGAATATATATGAAACATTTATCAGCAGGAATTTGAACAAAATTGAACTTCGCAACTGTGAGTGTGTTTTCAGAAAGGAAGTTTCTCTTCTGAAAAAATTTTTCGCGATTTCACTATCTTGTTTTCGACATATAAATGAATACAACGTATTTTGATTATTTAACATTATGTCGTTTTAACGACATTAAAGAAAGATCCAGAGACGAATACGCTAAAGAAAGAACGCTAATGGAAAAGCTGAAAACGAAATAGAATACAATTGTAGGATGCGCCGAAGGCGCAAAAATTTTTCAAAAATTTCTTTTGTAGTTCAAAACTTTTCAAGAAATTAGTAAATAGTTGATTCAAAAACCGTCCATTTTCGTGTTCTAAGAATATAGTGCGGCCACGTGCGAGGGGTAAGTTTCGTAGAGCTGAACAGATTATACAGATCTACAATTTTCATTTTTGAACAACTTGTACGGTTCCTGCACTTGATGTGTTGTAAAAAAATGCTTTGATGCCCCAAACAATTTTGCAAAGGCACTTTTGAATTATATAGTGGAAAACAAAACATAGCTGATACAATACAACGCTTTAGCATCAACATCAATCAACAACAAACAACCATAAAGTTTTGGAGTAAACTCAAATAAGCAAATGTACACACAAGGCGGGGGTCTGGGGGCGGTAGCCCCCAGCAAAAATTAGGAGAATTTTAAAATTTTTGACTCCAAATAGCATTTTTTAAGCATATTTTGGCTCAAAAATTTTTGCGTACTGTGGCGCAAAGGCCCAAAATTTTTTGCGTATTTCAGAAAAAAATTGCGTAATTTCGCAGTTTGTGGCGCAAAAAAAACCCAGCCTGGAGGCCCATACTGGGCTCTACTTGGCCTCTCAAAACTTTCTCTATAGGGGTTTTCTGGTGCGCCCAGCCCATATCCGGTGTCCGTTTTGCCGTCCGACTCATCCATCTTGCTGGGCTGTTTCCACTTTGTCGTCTGGAGGGTCATGTCGGCAACCGTTTCCTGGAGGTCCATACTAGGCTCTACTTGGCCTCTCAAAACTTTCTCTATAGGGGTTTTCAGGTGCGCCCAGCTCATTTCCGGTGTCTGTTTTGCTGTACAACGCACCCATTTTTGCTGGGCTGGCACCACTTGACCTTCTGGGGGTCAGGTCGGTAAGGGGTCAGGTGGTCCAAAATGAAATTTTTCAAAAGTGGTCAAATTTGGTACCAAATGAAAGCCCTAAGTGAGGTGAGCAACTTTTGTCATAGAATTGCATGCTCAAAATGGCTGTAGCGTGCTGTGGTGGGGTGGGGTGGGGACTTAGGCGATTTTCGGTCAAAAATGAAATTTTTCAAAAAGTGGTCAAATTTGGTACCAAAATGAAAGCCCTAAGTGAGGTGAGCAACTTTTGTCATAGAACTGCATGCCCCCCCCCCCCCCCCCCCCCCCCCCCCCCCCGGGGGGGGGGGGGGGGGGGGGGGGGGGGGGGTGGGGGGTTTGGGGGGGGGGCCGTTGTGGTGCAGGGGGGGGGGGGGGGGGGGGGGGGGGGGGGGGGGAGTGGCTATAGAGTACGGTGGTGGGGTGGGGTGCGGACTTAGGCGATTTTCGGTCAAAAATGAAATTTTCAAAAGTGGTCAAATTTGGTACCAAATGAAAGCCCTAAGTGAGCTGAGCAACTTTTGGCCGAGAGAATTACAGGCTCGAAATGGCTGTAGCGTGCTGTGGTAAGAAGGGTGGGGTGGGGACTTAGGCGATTTTCGGTCAAAAATGAAATTTTTCAAAAGTGGTCAAATTTGGTACCAAATGAAAGCCCTAAGTGAGGTGAGCAACTTTTTGTCATAGAACTGCATGCTCAAAGTGGCTATAGAGTGCTGTGGTGGGGGTGGGGTGGGGACTTGGGCGATTTTCGGTCAAAAATGAAATTTTTCAGAAAGTGGTCAAATTTGGTACCAAAAATGAAAGCCCTAAGTATGGAGCTGAGCAACTTTTGTCATAGAATTGCATGCTCAAAATGGCTGTAGCGTACAGTGGTGGGGTGGAATGTGGACTTAGGCGATTTTCGGTGTTTGGTGTTCGGTGCATGGTGTTCGGAACTATATTATGTTGGTTCTTTTTTGCGCATACATATGTAAAAGAATGGAAAACAAGAACCAAAAATGCTCCTTCGTCGCATGTAAAATACATATGAGTACGCTCAGGCAGGTTGTACAAACACGGAAACTAGCCTGTAAAATGCATATGAGTGACGTTGAGGTTGTAAATTAAGGAAAACAAGTTGCAACGGCTTAACATATGAGCCTGTCCTACAACGAGGCTCATATTGGCGTCACAGTGCAGCCATCTTAAAGATCATCAGGTCATTTTATTAAAGAAAAAACTAATGAATAGACATAACATGTTAACATTGTGGCTTGAAAGAAATGGACAGAACGAAGTGAACTGCGACACCTCAAGTTGAACTGTACATGCAAGCTGATGTTTCCCGAAACACGATGGCACCTACTATTTCCGGATGCACTATAGTACACCTACTGTATTCTCGGAACACTATGACACACTACTCTCACGTACGTAATGCTTTCCCCACATGGCTCGGAGTCAGAGCGCAGAGTGGCATGCCGTATAATGCGTATGCACAGTATAATGTCTTAGCGACAAGATGTGTGAAGGACAATTTTGTAATGAAAAGCTTTACGTGCTATTTATATGAAGGTCAAATTTCGACAAATTATAATTATGACATACGCCAATATGAGCCTCGTTGTAGGACAGGCTCATATGTTAAGCCGTTGCAACTTGTTTTCCTTAATTTACAACCTCAACGCCACTCATATGCATTTTACAGGCTAGTTTCCGTGTTTGTACAACCTGCCTGAGCGTACTCATATGTATTTTACATGCGACGAAGGAGCATTTTTGGTTCTTGTGTAATATGCAACAATTTTTATATCATTGGAGAGAGCTGAAAAAATGCTACAAAGTTGTCGAATTAGTTTTTAATTGCATTAGGCTAATTAAAGTTATAATTAATTAATTAAAAGCACTAATAAATTACCTAGCATAGCCTTAGGCTAATGGGCCAGTCAGCGAGCAAACACACATATGAAACACATATGAAAGCGTGTAATTAGTGCAAAGTGGGACCCCCGGACCCGGAAGTTACGGGGGGGGGTACCGGGTTAATGAACCGAGCATACCTTACATGATTTGTTCATGCTAGCGTAAGAGTTTCTTACTCTTATCTACAAATGTCTTACTCTTGCTACAAGTATATATAGTTAATCGGGAAATAGCCACTTCAAAAGTTTTGGAAAAACCCACGACCGTCGTGGCCTAACGGGTGAGGCTAGTGCTGTAATATTTGGCATGTAGAATGACACCCTCAATTGAAGCTCATACGCCGACTTTTAGCTTTCTGGCTCTCCTCTCCAGTCAACAACATGGCCGACATTTTTTGAAAAACTTTGTTCCTGAAAAGGCGGTAAAACGGTAATGTTTTTCTAAAATTCATATATAACTTTAGTGTCAATAGCTCTATCTCAATAATTTCTATTGCAATCAAGAGAGAACAGTTCAGGTAGTCACGTGGTCTCTCCACAGGTGTGGCTTTTTTCTCGATGATTTTGACCCATCGGGAAAAAGCCAGTGGCTTACTGGACCCCAGGGTTGGGTTTTTTCCGGAAAAAACTATTGCGGAAAAAAAACTAGTTTTTTCCGTTTTTTTCCAGTATTTTTAAGGTTTCAAACTGTTTCTGGAGTGCAAAAATTGAGCGAATTTTAATGAATTTAAGCTTTTAAACGTATTTTCATGCGATAAACTATAAATACAGGCGATTTTAAAGATTTTCTAGATTTTTTCGGAAAAATTTAAAAATTTTCCCAAAATTTCCAATTTTACCGCTAATTTTTCAAAAATTTTTCAACTTATCGGAAAAAAACTCGCGAGTATTTTTCCGAAACCTGCGGAAGAAAACGGAAAAAACCGTTTTTTCCGGTAGTTTTTTTCGTGCTCCCTGCTGGACCCATATTGAGCAGTTTTCCTGGTTTTTTGAGATGAAGATATTAGTGATGGGCACCGGATATTATTTCATATCCGGATATCCGCCTATTTTGCGTTAACGCATATCCGGATATCCGGTTATCCGCCTATTCCAAAGTTAAGTTTAAGAAAATTTTTCGATTTTGCAGTTAAATTTTCAATTTTTTGTCAATTTTTTGCCTGGCTGTGAATGTCTATTATGCAACCAAGCCCCATGTTTCAAAAATATGTTCAGAGGAATTTTTGAAAAATATTTTAAAATTTTTGAAAATTTTGTCAAAAATTTGCTAATTTTTCATTGTTTTGACTGAAATGTATATACATGGATATCCGGATATTTTTCTCAAATCGGATATTATCCTGATCCAGCGCCCATCACTAGTAGCTAGTGTTCGTTTAAGCAAGGTTTTAAAAAATTGTATGTTTACGTTATTTGATGAAACCTAGCCAGTTTATGCTGCAAACTAAAAGTTGTTTTTAATGCTTTACGAAGGCAATTTGCCTTGATACACAACAAATCAGGGGTAAATTAACGACGCTGAACATGATGGAACACTCAGAATTGGTCTACGCCTTCAGGATATGCTTCGACCAAAGTGACTTTTCCCCGGTGACTGGGCTTTTCCCGATTTTGGCTTGTTTCCTCGCGAAATTACATTTCCAAAAGTTTTAAAAAGTGGCGCTTTTTCCCGATTGACTAGCAACATGTGGACCCAAAAGAGGCAGTATTCCTTCGTAGATCTGTGCGAATTTCAGTAAGAAATACTTACAGGTCGTCTTCAATTTAATATATTTTTATGTTGTGTAACCACAAGCAGCTAACAAAACTACTCAGTTTGTTATTTTCCCAGCATTCGCTTGCTAACAAAACAACGCAATTTATCTACAATCTGGCATTTTTGGTACGGGGGGGAGGGTGGGGGTGAGGCTGCTAAGATGGCCAAAAACGCTAATTTTGTGTCAGGGCTACAGAGGTCAGGGAACACCAGTTATTCAAATACAAATATAAAGCAGAAAATGCAGTTAAATATAAAGAAGGGCAAGGAGGATTCCCAAGTGATCACCTGACCCCTTTCCGTAAAAACTGTTGAAAATTTAGGTCGCGTTTGTGGTTAGAAGAGCAGAGCGGAATTTTTCGACTCTTTAACGACCAGTTTATATGCTTCTCTATCTACTGCCAATTTAGTCACTTTGAATTTGCGCCAGAGTTTTCGTTTCTGGCTAAACAAAAAGCTGGTTTTCCTGGACCAGATTTTGTTCTTCCGGGGACGTTGCTTAGGAACAAACATTTCTATAACGTAGTCAAGAATGTGACCAAAAGAGACCCACCACCTATCTGTGGCACCTTCGAGGATGAGTAAGGACGGTCGGAGGTCGACCAGGACAAGTCAGTACCGCCTCAGTGGGGTGACCACACCGGTTCACTTCACTAGGTCAAGGTGTAAATGTTTATCCTTCTGTTACTGGCTTCAATGGTTTGTCCAGCTTCTACCTACCTACCTACCTATCCCAATCAATATTCAAGAAAACAGTTTATAGCATGCAACATGCATAAGAAAGTTTGGGATGAGTAGCGTGTCATAACGAGAAGATTTCTGATATCTGGCCGGGATTGTTCAGGCGGCCGGCCCAGAGTTTTTCCGGCCAAATAGCCATTTTGGAGAAAGTCCCAACTCAACAGAGAATAGTCAAAAATAGGCATAAATAATGCTGTTTTGGGCCATGCAGTGGGACTCATTTAAAGGTTATCGGGGTCGCTGAACACGATGAGCACAGTCGCAACGCGGAGCGGTGCTGCTGTCGTGCTGCACTGTTATGCATCAACCATGGAACAATTTTCACGTTGTTTCATGTTGCGAACTTGTTTTTTGGGCACTTTAGAGAGCAATTAAACGGTAGAAAAACTTTAAAGCTACACATTTAAAGGTTTGCCAACAACATCATAGTAGCGAGCGCGGGGGTCTGGGGGGGGGTGGAGCCCCACAGAAATTGAACAGTTTTCTAAAATCGCGAAAAAATCCTTAGTATAAACCTTTAAAAAGATTATGATAGCGTAAGATACTTTTGTCTTTACATTTTCAACCGGAAATTAAAGAGTACACAAGGCCAACACACACTATCCTCTTTTGTGCGGAGCATTTTTGTTACTTGTATATAAATTTGCCATTTTTTGTCTCCTGAATTAGCCTATGGCAACTGAGAATTGAACTAATAAACAGGGAATACACGCTAGGGAAGATTTTAATACCTGAATCGGCAGAGGGCAGTGCCGGCACTTGCATGCAAAACTACTTCCAGATTGGCAACATTTGCGAAAGTTAGAGGCTTTAGTCGAAAATAGTTTTCCCAGGTCTTACTATATAATATATATACGTATGTCCCTTCCGGGAGTTTTGAACTAGATGTGTATACGCAGCTTATGTAGCAGCAGCATTATTATGTAGGGGCGCGATAGCGCCCCTACATAATATGGGTATAAAGGCGTCTGCGCGGCCCCCTGGAGACAGTGTTGGCCTGGTGCCAGCTAATTAGAGGTCTGGGAGGGGTAAAAATGTTACCATCGTAAAGTACTCGAGCAGTACTACAAGTACCACCATACTTTTGGTTAAAATTCCGAACTCCGAAATTTTGCACTAGGCGGGCGTTACCGTGCGTTTGTTTTTTTTCTCGGTTAATAACGCTTTTCGGAAGTGCTTATGTCAGCGCAGTGTTGGAACGATATGGGCATTTTGGTCCTATACTACTATTATATGCAGTAGCGTAGGTACAAAAAATTTTCAGGGGGGGCGGTGTTGACCGAGGACTTTTGAGGGGGGGGGTAAAATTTTCTAGTTTTGCGTAACATGCACATTGCGTATTATACTGCAAGTTGTCCTATAAATTCAAAAGTCTTCTATGGTTCATGTTTTCGACTTGTTACAACTGAAAGAAAAATCTTAAGTCCCAAACGGGGGGTCTGGGGGGCGGAGCCCCCAGAAGTTGAGAAAATTTTTAAATTTCGCCATTAAACACTATAGAAACATTTAATTCTTTATAAATGATTTATCAATTGACTAACAACATTTTGTACCTTTATTTATTATTTTCTACGTTTACTGAGTGTCTTGTCCGAAAACTGAAACTATTAGGATGCTCCCATTAAGAACTGCGTATTCTGATCATATCAACCAATTATGCCAAGGCTGAAGATGTTGGGAATAATAACGCAGATAACAGCAAAACTGCAAAGCAACTTACATATACAAACATTTGTTAGCATGTTTAATGAAAAATAATAATTTTGATAATCTAAATAGCCAAAATTCGCGCCGGCGGCGCGAAAATTTTTTATTGGTGCAGAAAATGCATCAATGTTGAGCTAATTTGAAGCATTAATGTATAATTTGTGTATGTTTCTAATAAAGTTAAACGCCCGCGCTAGCGCGGCGTAAAATTTTTCTTTTGCCCAATTTTATCAGGGGGGCAAAGCCATTATTTCGGGGAGGGCGGCCGCCCCCGCCGCCCCCCCGTATCTACGCTAGTGATTATATGTGGTAGACAGGGTCCTGCCATGCAACCTTTTTTGGTCATTTTGGCACACTGCCAATTTTGGTTCTGTGCCAAGGCCCCAAAGTCGGACTTTCGCTATTTTGGCACTTCGGTTGTGATCGACTTTTTTTCACAGGTTAGCAGCTAGATCGGTTTGGTTTGTTTTATTTGAATATTTCGGACTATGCGCGGAATGTAACGAGGGGATTTTTTAATTTCGCTCTGTAGCTTTCAGGAGATGGGCCCAAACTTTGCATTTTTTTGGCCTGTTTGGGCGAAAAGTTTCTAAGTCCCACTTTTACTAGAAATGGCCTAAAAGTCACTAAAAATGGCGTTTTTCGGCCTAGGGGTGGTACCCATATATAGTAAATCGGGGTCGCTGAAAACGATGAGCATACTGCCAATACCGCCCGAAGTGACCACTGGTCAGCATGGCTCCCGTGGTTCCTCGCCCAGGGTCAAAGTAGGGATAACTCACTATAAACAGCATTTTTCGGCGTTTTGGTTCGGGGCATATATAGTAAATCGACTACGCTCGTTTCAATGGGCATATATATTGCCGAAATCGAAGGAAGTGACCAGTGGTCACTACGGTCTATGGGGCCTACTGACCAGTGGTCAAACCCATTAAAATAGCGCTTTTCGGCGTGTTGGTTGGGGGCATTTATAGTAAACCCACTATGCTCGTTTCAATGGACATATTGCCGAAATCGAGGGAAGTGACCAGTGGTCACTATGGTCTCGGGGCCTACTGACCACTGGTCAAACCCCCTTAGACAGCGGTTTTCGGCGTTTTGGTTGGGGGCATATATAGTAAATCGACTTCGCTCGTTTCAATGGGCATATTGCCGATTCCGATGGAAATGACCAGTGGTCACTACGGTCTATGGGGCCTACTGACCACTGGTCAAACGCCCTAAAACGCGGTTTTCGGTCCTCTGGCGGTATATTTATATAATCACTTTTCTGCTCTACCTACGGCACTGTTCAAGCTCCTTGTATCCATTGCCGCATTGCTGGAAAGGGATCCTTTAAAATGACAGCAGGACAAGTAATAAAAATGCTCCTCCGTAGCATGAAAAAGCAATATGGGTGGTGGTAGGGGGTTGTAAAATCAAGACAGGACTAGTCTTAAAAATGCTTAATATGGGGGCTAGGTTCAAAAAAAGAAGAGGACTAGGTTGTGGGCGAATTAATATGGGCACAGCTTCGCCGAGCAACCCATATTCGCG
>JASAND010005650.1:0-21022 GCA_030248195.1 Trissonchulus latispiculum
GTTTTGTTTTACTACTGTTTATTGTACCGCGGGTTTACTACGCATAATCTTGTACTGCCATCTATGCCCTGTATTTTTGCCATTTTTGTCGGTGCAGCTACAATTCTACTTGTGTGCTTTATTTTTATGCAGCTTTTTATCGGCATTTAATCAGATTCGTGCATATTATGTTTACTCCGGGGGAGGCTTCCCTGGACTGGATACGTGCATGTTTTCGCTCTTTTCGTGCAATTTCTCATAAATTTTTATAAATTTTCCTCCGGTGTAGCCTCTCCCGGAGCACTTATATATCCATATATTCTTCATATACAGCCGGGGTTAAAGTTCTATTTCTTTGTCTAGTTATTCATAGTGTATTTCTACTGTATAGTCGTTTAGTTACTGTACTGTTTAGTTTTGAATTAGTGTTTCCGTTGTGTGATGTTTGAATAGAGTTCCCCTTCCGTTTGTCTAAAATTTTTGTTTAAAATTTTTCGGGTGCTCTCCCTTTTGAGACCTGCGCTCCCGTCGCGGCTGAAGGGTTCTATGTCTTTTGTGTTGAGTCTATGTACTCTAATGTTTGTGTGTGGTCCGGCACGTGCCGAAGTAGCTTTACCCGTGTCTCGAAAACAGACCCCTAAAATTTGGCAAAGCCAGGGGCTCGAGTGAGATACAATTTTAATTCTTTCTGCTTACTAAAACGACGTTTTACCTCTACTAGTACCTAAGTTACGTAGGTTAACCCTCATTTTTAACGGCTACTAATTTTGCCTGGAGGCCGCGGCGAGGGCGCGCGTTTCAAAAGAGGGGGTAATCTGTGAACTATTTTCTGATATTCCCTTTGATTTTCATTTGAAATTATCTAAAATGAAGAAAATGAAGTGTTATCTTTATGAACGATAAATGAAAAATTGTCCTTCTGTGTAGGAACCTCGGTTCCTTAGCTAAGTCGTGTCCGCCATTGAAATTCAGCGCAAATTCAGTCTTGTCAAAGTTTTCCTTCGGAGTGGTTGCGTTTTCGCCTGCCCTTTTGTGCTCAACGGGAATTTCCTTTATCAGGTAATTTGGTCGGGGGATCTCAATCCCTCCAAACTTTGGGGTTTCTCCTTCCACCTTTTGGGGGTTAAGGTAATAATTGTTTGTGCTTCTGTTTATAATTCTGGAAATGTTTATTCTCCGTAAACTGTAAAATTATCTTTCTATGCTTTTTGTTAATCGTATTTTGTGTCAAAACCAGTAAACTCACGGTACCGAATTTGGACTGCCGGCGCCTGCTGTAGTCGTTTAGGGAAATTAGCGAGTTTAGGGACGAGCCTACGAGTTTGATATGCGCACACTCACGAACCTAGTAGTCTTCTTCTGAGTTTAAATTCATCCTTTTACTGAGGCAACTCACATCTTTACAGCAGGAAAGCTGCTGTGACCCAACCTGAGAGGTCGGTGTGCCTCGGGGACCCGGGAGGACAGCGCATCCGTTCGTGGCGGCATCTCAGTGATGAACAGAGGGCCCACAAAAAGCTGCTGATGGACATGCAAGACGGCTTCGTATCGCCGTTAAAGATGCCTGGCATCGGCTGCCTTTACAAAAACGAATGAATCTGGCGGCGAATTAATGAGCTCATTATCCAATAGTTTGAAGCCATAAGCTAAGCCTTGCAATTCCTTTGTAAAATACCGAACATCATTAATTTCTGCGTAATAAGATTTAACTTACGTCGAAATTTTCAAAATGGAAAACAAGGAGCAAAATTTATATTTTGTATTACAAAATAAATGTGGGGGTCGTCCCTAAACTTCCCCCTTCCTTGAATAGACCACACCCGGGCGATCATAAAAATCAGAAAACCAAATATTGGAAAAAGACATCAGGGAACTTAAAGAGATGAACACTAATTGTTTATCAGGGAAATTGTGAACAATGAGGACAAATACAAAAAACAATAAAAACCAATTGTCAACCAGCCAAGTTGGAAAAGTCCACCACCGTAGTAATAAACCAACACCAGGAAACCTGCTGATCCAGGAGGTAGGATGGAAGCGCTGTAGGCCGAAGGAGGTAGCTGAGACGAGATTGTTCACACGAGAGAGAGAGTGGTTTATGACATGGAAATGCGCAACTGCGGGGCATTCTGTAACAGAATGCGCATGAGACGTAGGGCACCTGACGCCGTGAGTACCGTGCCGTTAGCTGAACTCAACATCAGGTTTAGTTCATTGATCGATGTGAAGCTCGATGATCCGGACAGCAGAAAAGCTGCTGTGGCCCATCCTGAGAGGTCGGTGTGCCTCGGGGAGCCGGGAGGACAGCGCATCAGTTCGTGGCGGCATCTCAGTGATGAACAGAGGGCCCACGAAAAGCTGATGATGGACATGCAAGACGGGTTCGTATCGCGTTGAAGATGCCTGGCATCGGCTGCCTTTACAAAAAAGAATGAATCTGGCGGCGAATTAGTGAACTCATTATCCAATAGTTTGAAGCCATAAGCCAAGCCTTGCAATTCCTTTGTAAAGTACCGAACATCATTTAGTTCTGTGTAAAAGATTAAACTTACGTCGAAATTCCCAAAATGGAAAACAAGGAGCGATTTATATTTTATATTACAAAATAAATGCGGGGGCCTTCCCTACAAAACACGTTATAAAAACTAGTTTAGGATCAAATTTTAACAATTTCATTAACATTAATAGAGGTGCACGCGCACTGCATAGTAAATGTTTTCTGTTATATTCCTTCATTTCAGCTTACGTTTAATATCTGCGAAAAGAACAATTCAAAGTCGGTCAATTGTCAAGTTTCGGGTTTTCGGGCTACGTCGCCCCCATCTTTCCGGCTAAGCAGACCATTGCTTGTTAATACGTGTACTGACTGGCAGGAAAAAGTACACTTCTACAGTACATACTCTGTACATTTCTAGGGCGTTATCTCTCAAATCGGCAGGGAATTTTAACAACTTTTGGTCATCGGTAAATTGTTCAACCCTAGCTTGTAACTCCCAACGTTCATAAGTAATCGAAATTTTCATGAACTTCACCTTTAAATTATGGTACTTTTGAATCACGTTCTCTACGACGCAAATCAGAAGCGTGCAGAGTTGAAGTTAGTCTGTAAGATCAGATACATCATGCTGTAATGCTCTGAGTTGGTCTTGCATCGCTTTGCTTTTAAACCTAGCACGGTAGCGTTGAGTTCGCAAAGATTGAGGTTCACTTGGAGCTTCGAAGTCAAAATCAAAAGAAGGAGCAATACGGTCACTGCTGAATTGCATCCACTAGCCCTAGTAAATACCGTAGCCCAATCAGTACCCCAGTAAAGCAAACACACACTGCAGTACAGTTCTAACACACAGCAAAAAATATGAGTAGTCGATGTTTTTGTTGGTTTTTATAAGCCCTACCTAGTGAACAGGGAAGTTTCTGGGAACTTAAAGCTGAAAAAAGTACAGATACACAATATTAATTGGCAAATTGTTATGCAAGTAGAAAACTAAAGTTAATGAAATGAAAGTTGTACACCACCAGTTGTACAGTTGTAAGGGTGACACAGCAGTACAAGACACCTATAGTCGTAACTTGTCAAAAATTCACTTAACCGAATTTGCGTGCAGGGGAGAAAACCAGAATTGCAGATCCGAACAATCGGATCCTGCCATACATTAACACGGGGTCTGATTCTGGGGGGTTTATCCCCCGACCCCGGCGAGTGGTCTGCCCCTGAAAAATTACGAACTTTTAATGGGGTCTGCCCCGAAATTAGCAAAACGTTTTTGACCAAAAATTAGTGAAAAATGACAATTTTTACCAATTTTTAAGAAATGTTTTAAAAAAACTCGCTAGAATTTGCTAAATAATTACCTATTTTTTGGTAAAAATCGCTGAGGGGTCATCCCTTTTCTCCTTTCTGGACGCTGGACGAGGGGGTCTGCAGTTTTTTCCTTTTCGCTGAGGGGTCTACCCGTTTTTTGTCGGTCTGGGGGAGGTCTGCACCCCCCCCCCACATTATCCTATGAATCCTACAAAGTGCGCCAATGTAGCGAAGTCCTTTCTGCCGAAACTGAGAGGGTGGTTCGAATCTAGCGGGTTCGAGGTTAATACGCTTCTCCACTTTAGACACTTCAAGGCATGCAGCGACTTACTCCTGTTTAAGGCAGAAATATATTTAATACTAAATGCAATGGGAAATTACTGGGGAAAGATTGCCATAAAAATACTGAAATACTGCAGCTAGCCAGTACGAAAGTCACACCAAAAAGACAAAGAACTTCTGCTCTGTAAGCAAATTGCAAGAACCTTTTAAATGTTTTTAATCCATAAGCCAAGCCTTGAATTTCTTTGTAAAATACCGAACATCATTAATTTCTGCGTAACAAGATTAAACTTACGTCGAAATTTCCAAAATGGAAAACAAGGAGCAAAGTTTATATTTTGTATGATAAAATAAATGTGGGGGTAGTCCCTAAGCTTCCCCCTTCCTTGAATAGAGCACACCCGGGCGATCATAAAAATCCGAAAACCAAATATTTGAAAAGACATCAGGGAACTTAAAAAGATGAACACTAATTGTTTATCAGGGAAATTGTAAACAATGAGGACAAATACAAAAAACAATAAAACCAATTGTCAACCAGCCAAGTTGGAAAAGTCCACCACCGGAGTAATAAACCAGCACCAGAAAACCTGCTGATCCAGGAGGTAGGATGGAAGCGCTGTAGGCCGAAGGAGGTAGCTGAGACGAGATTGTTCACATGAGAGAGAGTGGTTTATGACATGGAACTGCGGGACATTCTGTAACAGAATGCGCATGAGACGTAGGGCACCTGACGCCGTGAGTACCGTGCCGTTAGCAGAACTCAACATCAGGTTCAGTTCATTGATCTTGTGAAGCTCGATGATCCGGACAGCAGGAAAGCTGCTGCGACCCGTTCTGAGAGGTCGGTGTGCCTCGGGGACCCGGGAGGACAGCGCATCCGTTCGTGGCGGCATCTCATTGATTAACAGAGGGCCCACGAAAAGCTGATGATGGACATGCAAGACGGGTTCGTATCGCCGTTAAAGATGCCTGGCATCGGCTGCCTTTACAAAAAAGAATGAATCTGGCGGCGAATTAATGAGCTCATTATCCAATAGTTTGAAGCCATAAGCCAAGCCTTGCAATTCCTTTGTAAAATACCGAAGATCATTAATTTCTGTGTAATAAGATTAAACTTACGTCGAAATTTCCAAAATGGAAAACAAGGAGCAAAGTTTATATTTTGTACTACAAAACAAATGTGGGGGTCGTCCCTAAACTTCCCCCCTTCCTTGAATAGAGCACACCCGGGCGATCATAAAAATCAGAAAACCAAATATTGGAAAAAGACATCAGGGAACTTAAAAAGATAAACACTAATTGTTTATCAGGGAAATTGTGAACAATGAGGGCAAATACAAAAAACAATAAAACCAATTGTCAACCAACCAAGTTGGAAAAGTCCACCACCGTAGTAATAAACCAACACCAGGAAACCTGCTGATCCAGGAGGTAGGATGGATGCGCTGTAGGCCGAAGGAGGTAGCTGAGACGAGATTGGTCACACGAGAGAGAGTGTGGTTTATGACATGAAAATGCGCAACTGCGGGACATTCTGTAACAGAATGCGCATAAGACGTAGGGCACCTGACGCCGTGAGTACCGTGCCGTTAGCAGAACTCAACATCAGGTTCAGTTCATTGATCTTGTGAAGCTCGATGATCCGGACAGCAGGAAAGCTGCTGTGCCCATCCTGAGAGGTCGGTGTGCCTCGGGGACCCGGGAGGACAGCGCATCCGTTCGTGGCGGCATCGCAGTGATGAACAGAGGGCCCACGAAAAGCTGCTGATGGACATGCAAGACGGCTTCGTATCGCCGTTAAAGATGCCCGGCATCGGCTGCCTTTACAAAAAACAATGAATCTGGCGGCGAATTAATGAGCTCATTATCCAATAGTTTGAAGCCATAAGCTAAGCCTTGCAATTCCTTTGTAAAATACCGAACAGCATTCTGCGTAACAAGATTAAACTTACGTCGAAGTTTCCAAAATGGAAAACAAGGAGCAAAGTATATATTTTGTATGACAAAATAAATGTGGGGGTCGTCCATAAGCTTCCCCCTTCCTTGAATAGAGCGCACCCGGGCGATCGTAAAAATCACAAAACCAAATATTTGAAAAAGACATCAGGAAACTTAAAAGGATGAACACTAATTGTTTATCAGGGAAATTGTGAACAATGAGGACAAATACAAAAAACAATAAAACCAATTGTCAACAGCCAAGTTGGAAAAGTCTACCACCGGAGTAATAAACCAACACCAGGAAACCTGCTGATCCAGGAGGTAGGATGGAAGCGCTGTAGGCCGAAGGAGGTAGCTGAGATGAGATTGTTCACATGAGAGAGAGAGTGGTTTATGACATGGAAATGCGCAACTGCGGGACATTCTGTAACAGAATGCGCATGAGACGTAGGGCACCTGACGCCGTGAGTACCGTGCCGTTAGCAGAACTCAACATCAGGTTTAGTTCATTGATCTTATGAAGCTCGATGATCCGGACAGCAGAAAAGCTGCTGTGGCCCATCCTGAAAGGTCGGTGTGCCTCGGGGACCCGGGAGGACAGCGCATCAGTTCGTGGCGGCATCTCAGTGATGAACAGAGGGCCCACGAAAAGCTGCTGATGGACATGCAAGACGGCTTCGTATCGCGTTGAAGATGCCTGGCATCGGCTGCCTTTACAAAAAAGAATGAATCTGACGGCGAATTAATGAACTCATTATCCAATAGTTTGAAACCATAAGCCAAGCCTTGCAATTCCTTTGTAGAATACCGCACATCATTAATTTCTGTGTAATAAGATTAAACTTACGTCGAAATTTCCAAAATGGAAAACAAGGAGCAGTTTGTATTTTGTATTACAAAATAAATGTGGGGGCCTTCCCTACAGAACACGTTATAAAAACTAGTTTAGGATCAAATCTTAACACATGAATTTCACTAACATTAATTCTGACAGTTCTAAAAATACTCACACTTAACTCTACATACAAAACACACTCTGAAAATACCTACCTACCCATTACACTATGCAGCAAGGTTGAAATGTATAATTGTATACTGGCAATGCATTGCTTAACTAGAGGTGCGCGCGCACTGCATAGTAAATGTTCTCTGTTATATTCTGTCATTTCAGCTTACGTTTACTATCTGCGAAAAGAACGATTCAAAGTTGGTCAATTGTCAAGTTTCGGGTTTTCGGGTTATGTCGCCCCCATCTTTCCGGCTAAGCAGACCCTTTGGGAATGGCTTTGTTACGTGTATGCGACGACTGGCAGGAAAGAGTACAAGATACTAAGGAAGGACAGTATAACACAGAATTACCGTCATCTTAGCATTTCATTCGCACCAATTGTTTGACGAGATCAAAACATGATTTTAATGCTATTGTACTGTGTACATCAGGCAGCTATTAAGTTCAAACTTGTTTGTGTGTATGGTGGCCTCTGTTTCTTTCTGGACTTTCGTTCTAGACAAGCACGTGTCTCAGTTTCTAATTATGCTGGCTCTGGGAATATTGAAAGGAAGATGGCCACTGGGCACGAAAGACTACACACGTTTTCCTGTCATCATGTCGTTTGCTGGCTAATTACACAGATATACTTCTAAGGCCCATATCTTTACATTTATTTGTAAGGATCATTTTGTCTTGTCTTCGTGTGTGCATGTGCATATGTGTATGTGAGATATGAACGTGGCGAATCTTGGATGATGACTCTTATGCTGTTTATGTATAACAAAAAATTAATCAAAGCTGGATTCTGGTTACTGTGTTCTCGTTCGTATGCGCATCATTTGATACCTACAGAAAAGTTTTTTGGCTAAACCTGAAGTTCTCTTATCTCGATGGACTTCTTAGAATAATAAGAATTCTGGATCGGTTACTCTGGAGTATGATAAATATATATGTAGTAAATATACAAGGAGGAGCTAGATAATGTCTGTGCTTTGAACGTTCCGCAGTGAATTTTCACACTAAGCATGACGTCGATTCAAAAGCCACTTAATTCTTGCAATTGCCAGGCTATTGGCTTAAGGTGCTGGTATCGTTTTGTGCAGTACGTGGGCCCTACGAAACTAGTAAAAATTCGGAAAAAATAGCTAAAATTTTCTGACATCATACTGAACATTTCTGACATCTGACAGGCTGAATATACACCAAAAATTTTTGAACATCGATTTCTCAAAACTGTAGAATCGGCCAAAACTTTTTCTTGTGCTGTCCTATAAAGGACATGTGGGCCGAGGGACAGTTTTTTGGATTCAGCTCAGCAGTTCTTAACGATCAAGAAAATCCATTAAATGTGCGATGACACGAAATTTCGCAACTTTGCATTGAGTTTTCTCGTAACTGGAGATGTTTTAGCTCAAACCAAGAAAAATGTCTCTCCGCAATAGTGCGAATTCTCATTCTGCCAAAAATCACGCGAATCCATTGGGTAGTTTTTGAGAAATCGATGTTCAAAACAAAATAATCGCAGTTTTGCCAAAATGGTTTTTCGGCCAAATCTCTAGTTTAGAGCAACAAACTCCGGCTAATGGGCATTGATAAAATGTGCAATGAGACTGTGTATCGATCGAGTATAAATAAACCAAAATTGTCTGTACGATTTGGCAGCAATTTTGAAAAAACTTTTTTTCTCGAAAACGGCCATTTTTGGACCCCAAAAATCGTTTTTTGCTTATACTGACTTAACCACTAGAGATAGCTCAAAAGTTGTGAAAGCAAAAATGTTCATTTTTGTGCCCTCTTTCCAGCCATACCAACCAATCTGGTATCTCGACTATGTGCTGAGAGAATAATGGCAAAAACCAAAAATTTCTTATCTTTGCACCTAAAAATGCGGGACTGGTCCCTCAATGTTAAAGAGCACCGAAATAGTATAATTGAAAAGTTTCATCCACTTTCGTAAGGAATTAAAGCCTATAGGGTCAAATTTACACAAAGCGATACCAGCACCTTAACAGAGTTCAGAGATTGTGATCAACATATCCTCAAACTCAGTGTGCAGGCACAACAGAGTAACAAAGAGATTGGCCAATTTCCTGATTTTCCTATCCTGGTGGTTACTTAAAATAAAAACATTTCCATTGACAAACTGGTTTGAAGCAGTAGTCTCAAAAATGATAGATAAAACTCCATCATCGCATATCTATAGATTTTTATTTTTGAAGATTTAATTTTAATTTTTATAATATTAGTATATATTAGAAAATGTTTAAAAACACTGACGAAATGAGCATATTTGGCATGGCTGTGTTTTCGACCGTGTTCAGTTCAAATATGGCAATATTTTTCGATTGTGCAAAATTAGAATTTTTTTCGATTCGCAACGGGGGCCAAGGAAACCGAAAACTTTAAGTCACCGACCTTGATGTAAAGTTACTGGTCACAGAACATGAATTTGGGACTACCACCAATCGAGATGGAATCAATTTCCTTGTTTTCGGATCCAACGCGTTGGGTCCCCGATGCACCAAAAAAGTTAGAAGCCGTCCAAGTTGGGCAAAGTTGCTAAACATTTATTGCAGAAAACCAACTATTTTATTTTTAAGTGCAAGAGTTGATTCCGAAACGACGATAAATCGTACGTTAAGTTAATCTGCAGAACCTCCTCTATCACCCGGTGGAACAGTTTGGCCGCCCGAGGAATTACAGGAGACACAGGACTCATTTGGATAGAGCGCTCGAACAGGGCTCGGAATTTCTAAACTTTTCATTTTCGACAGAAAGCAATGGAAACTCCATTTTTCTAGCTGGCTTGGAAATATTTTTCTAAAATGTGCTCGACGTCTTGAAGAAAAGTCGAGCAAATCTCCACATTGCCAACCGGTAGCTAACCACTGCTTCGGACAATAGATTTCGATCCCCTTGGGCCAAATGGCACAAGGGTTAAATCTGAAATAAATTAAGCTAAAATTCTGAGCTTAATATTTGTGTAAGCTTAGTTATATGAGTTACGTAACGACAAGACAAATTTCAGATCGATGTTCTGCTACTCCGAAACCGCGGAATAACTTCACAGCAATATCGGAGACAAGAAGTTTTCGAAAGCAAGCCAGCACGCCGGCAAGCCCCGTCTTGCAAAACCAAAAACTGAACGTTGCGAAATCAAAACATATGCTATTATTTGAAATTAGCCCATACCAAGTTTTAGGTCATTTGATTTGTAAAAAGTTTAAGAGGGGCTAAACGAGACAAGACCCCACTATCAAAACGTCAATAATCTTTCCTTGGGCTATTATCATATTGCTTGAAGTTTGTGCTATATTTGAATATAAGCTGTGCAAGCTTGAATGCTATGCTACGAAAAGGATCCCAACAATCTTGTAATTCTTCAGAAAAATTTTCCTTCTATTAAAAGTAATCTCATGTCCATCCAATGAAGAGGGTGACCACGCAGAGGCAGAGCTCCTTCTTTTCAGTTTCTTCAATTCTTCAATAATTATTGCATTCCTTGCCAGACCCCTCGCTTTGCCCTTTCATTAAGCATGAGTTATGGGCCAGCTTTGAGAAGATGTTAAAGGTGTTCCATCAATTCTGTTTGTCTGGTTCAGCTCTGTATCAACTTGTCAAGGCAGGGGGTGAGGGTGGCGAACCATGAAGCTCTAAGAAATATCCAGTCCAGTTATAGTCCATCCCCATTTAATAGCCCTTTTCAGCCATCTAATGAGCTAGGTGCTAGATATATGGACACTCTGGGACTGATTGCTTCACTGCTTTAAGCTTGAACCACTGTTAGTGGACTGTGAGCAAGTAATTGACCAGTCAAAATCTCCTAAGTTTATTCAAATAAAATACTTTTTGCTGCAATTTATCCAACTGTTTAGCTAGCAAATGCCGTTTTTTTGTAATCAGTGGGCAATACCAGCTAATTAGTGAAACACGTAAAGTGAAAATTTGTTTGCTGTAGTTAATGATCTTTTTGTTGAACAAAACAGTTCTAAAACTATACATACTCCAACATCCAAAAGCGAATTATATTGGCGAACAGACATTGTGTGACTTTACTTATGTACATACCGGTTGCTTAATCAAAACACTTGTTTGCTAATTCATCAATCGCTTTACAATTGCTCCCAGCTTTCTTCGCAGCTGAAATACTGCTTTGCTCCCATCGTTGAGGACTTTTTCATTTATCATAAGAACAAGTGGTTTGACGAATTGGAAAATTTTTTATTTATTTGAGGATAGATTCAAATTTTCAATTGCCTTCTAAATTTAACCGCCTGCAAAAAGTTCCTCTATGCAAATTCGCCTTTAAGGAAGTTTACTTTGGATAAAAAGAACAAGTTTTTCATTTATTTAACCATTTGAACAGGTTGCTTTGCTAATTGTCCGTAAAATTAGTCATAAGAGACCATTCAAGTGCTAAAATATTAGTCGAAAGCAGTCCTCTTCAAAAACCGACAATTTCTGTTGTGTTCATAATTTGTGTTTTCGAGTTTCACCCTTATTGTTGTAGTTATGAATACTTTCATTGTTGTTGGCATTGTTGTTTTCCAGTCAAAGTTTTTGTTGATGGACAGTTACATTTTTCGTAGAAATTCTAGAACGTATTATTATGGATCACAAAAAATAAAAGGAAGCTTTTATCTGCCATATTCGGCATCCTAGATAATGAGCTCTAAGTCATATATTTTCTCTGTAACCAAACAGTAAGGACAGGTTTGTCGACGAAGGGCTATGTCAATTTTTTTACGCAAATTAGAGCTAGAACTTTTTCGTACTTTTAATTTACTTTTATATTTTTGGGCTGAAATTTTAATATGGTTTATATATTCGCCAGACGCTTTCAACTTTATTCGATCCTGCTTGCTTGCCGAAATTGTCTGTTCGGCTGCAGCGCAGCCACACTTTGTTCCTTCAACTGGATAAACGTTTAGTGCAGTGCTTTTGAAGCTCTATTTATGTATCGATGTTTGTTTTAAATTTGCTTTATTCGCTATAGGATTCTGTGTCTATTTATTGCTATAGCTTCTGGTCAGTTGTCAGTCACACTGCTTTGTGTGCGACGAAGGATAGCTGGACAAGAATTGTGATTTTTATGCACATGATAAGCTCCATTTCATAGTTACGTAATATCGTGAAATTTGGTTAGGCTTCCTGTGTTTCAATGTTCGGATAGTAAAAGGATCAAGTAAACAATCTCCCCGTCCCCTCAGCCTCAATGGTGCTAACTTTCCCAAAACTTGACCAATTTAGCTTAAATTTTTGTATGGGCGCATTCCAACATATATTTGCTTGATTGGCAACAAAATTTTAAAATTTTAAAAATTTTAAATTTTTAAGCTTTTTAAGGAGGGACCAAGGAGAACCAAAAACGTTTTTGCAATTGATCTTGCCGAAACATTTTATATAGGGGTTTTCTGAACTTACATCTTAAGCTTACTACTTCAGCTTACACTGAACAAAAGAAAAGCTGAATCGAAAAACGGACTTCACATTCGTGTTCTGCGACACTGGGAGCCCCTATGTTTCAGCAAAATCGGAGACAAAACATTTTTTGGTTCCCCTTGTCCCC
Organism: Trissonchulus latispiculum; assembly: GCA_030248195.1. Lineage (NCBI taxonomy): Eukaryota > Metazoa > Nematoda > Enoplea > Enoplida > Ironidae > Trissonchulus > Trissonchulus latispiculum. Next base: position 12,568 of record JASAND010005650.1, read on the forward strand.
CCCCCTTAAAAGGCTTAAAAATTTAAAATTTTTAAAATTTTTAAATTTTGTTACCAATCAATCAGGCACAGGAATGCTCCCACACAAAGTTTTAACCAATTTGGTAAAGTTTTGATTGAGATAAAGCGTTGAGGGGGTCAAATAGTTTACTTTGAATTTGGGGGGGGGAATTGTTTACTTGATCCTAGTACAGAAATAGTGTTTTAAAACGAACAATGGTTTTTATCCACCACATGTGGTCTGAGACTGATGTATTCATCGAACCATGACTAATGCAGGCTTTTAACTTATTGATAACCAATAATTACCGACTAAAAATCGTCCTTTGTTCATCGGTGTCAGGATTAAATGACTGTTCTTTTGTGAAAACCAATTTCGTGACAGCATTCCTGAAATTACGCTATATGTAAGCTTTTCTTTTATTGAATAGCTTGACTCAACCAACTCTCAATATATAAATTGGAACTTCTTGAAGATACTCTTTTCAGAATACTTTTGTCACTTTTGAACACCACCTTTTCCTGGTTGGTATTTTTCATGAAACTAATTTCCTAACCTTTTCTGAAATTTTGTTTGACACATTTTTTGCAAAATTAGTTTTACACAATAAGCACCAAAATCGTAGTATATTATACCTACTTCAATTTTAACATAACTTAAAAACTGAATTATTAAATCACCTTTCTGTGCTTTGGTGGCAAGGAAATTTGTGAAATTGTAGTGTTTGCGCAATCATTAGAGCAGAAAGTTGTCAAAAGTCATTATTTGCTTTGTTATGCACAATTTTACTTTCGGCCTTCTTCCGTTCTAAATAAAATAGTAAAGTTTATTTAGTTCCAAAGAAAGTAACAACTGTTTGCGTATTTAAATCTTACTCATTGTTTCCCTTTTTAAAGTTAACTTATATAATGATGGAGCTGGTTAACCCTCAATCAATGCTCTGCACTGAATAAACGTGAAAACGTTGAAAATTACTAATTTCTGGCTGGTTTTGTGCTGTCGATGTGGTTCTAGAAAAGGACAATTATATTTCTGAATATATTTTGGCATCGTACATTGCAGCTTGCAAAGTTTTACACCTTTTCTTTCACACTAGCTGAGGGTTCTGCTATTTTTGTTTTCACCTCTTTCTGTGCCCTCAGCTCAGGCTTACATTTTGTAGACAACAAAGAATAGCAAATTAAGATGGGCTAAAGAACAAGATGAAAGTGAACAGTGCCTCCATCTACTGACTTTTTTTGCTTAGTTCAGGAAACGTCTCATAGTTACCATAGTAGGGTGTCATATTGTTCCTTCCACGCCTATTTCCGCACCATGAAATTTCTTTCCAAGAACTACACTCAGCAGAAAATAAGCACTAACAAAAGTAAGTAAGTTAGGTACTGCTCTTGGTTTAAGAACAGGCTAACTTTATTAGTCTCACGGAACAGGGTCCCAGGATTAGTCGTGAAATCCTTTTCAGAATTCTTATCCTTTCCATCTCTATGCTTTAAGAATAGATCTGACATGGAAACTTTTTCACGCTCAACTCAAAACTAGCCCTGATTTGATGCCCCACATTCATTTTCTGACTTCAAATTGGGTATATAAATTTTGTTTTATTCAGACTCAAGTTGATAATTCAGGTCTAATAAACTCAAAGATTGTTAATTTTTTGCTTGGCTTACATTAATCGTAAAGCAAAACATTAACCTGCAGCCTTCCTAGTATTAGGTATAAATTTTAAACAGAAACTAATAATACAAAAATAAATAAATGAATAAATATGACTATTCATTAACAAGAGACGGCAAAAATATCACGTTTAGTCTGTAAAGCAAGATTTGCTAGCCTTAATATTCTTATTTTTCTTCTTTATAACTCGCCCATATCAGATATCTGTACCTATTTCCTTGTCACTTGCATAAACCAGGCTCAAGTAGACTTTGGTTCATTAAGACTTGGTCAGATTTTTAATGGAGCCTCGGATCAGGTTTGTGGTCAATTCCACTTGTCTGGACAACTGCTTGAGAGCAATGTTTAGAGAGAACGACTTCCTAATGATGGAGAAAGTCATTACATAACATATCTGAGTCTTATTTGGCTGTATGCAGGAAAATTCACAGTAAAGTGACCATATTTTGCAGTATGTAGTCAGTGATGAAATCACAGCAATGGTTCGGTTTTATTTAGATTTTGTTAGAAACAGAAGAAAAACCTTGAAGATTCACCCAGTTCTTAAAATTTTTACAACCTGACGAATCAAGTTGAATTCGTTTAATGACAACGCTGAGCTCAAATATCACTAAGTTACGATTTCGTGAATATAGGCCTTTTCGGTTTGCAAGGGGCAAGGAAGCCGAAAAATTATTGTTCTCCGACATTGCTGAAAAGTCATGTATTGGGATATTTTGATTGAGAAGAAGTTCCGTTGACTGAGTATATATCAGCTAAAATTGCAAGCTTATATATTCCAAATCATTTTTGTTTCAAGTTTTCCGGTCAGCAGCGTAGATCGAAATTCTGAATCTCAAACCCCTCAGCTTTGCAAATTTAGCATGATCTGCCTTCCTTGTCGGGCGACCGACCAGTACCCACTAAATCTAAATGTTTTTCTTGGATTTTGGCTCAGACTTTTCTGGTAAAGGATTTGTTACTTAAGACTGCCTTAAGGGTTTCATCAAGTTGTTTACTTATCATTCAATCAAAATTTGCCAATTAATTCGCTCAATTAGGTTTACTGGTGGCTTCCTTGTAAATTGGGTGACGAACATGAACATAATTTTGTTCAAGTACTTTGTGGATTCCAGATAGAGGGGACCCACAACCAAATCAAGTGATAAATATTCAGTACCTAATCACAAAACAAAGCAATTTTATAATACCAAAAGTAATTAATTGTCTAGTTTGCTATTCACCTTTTATGTACAACTCCTAGTAAGAATTAAATATAATTAACCTTTTCGGCCCCTTTAGCTTGAGTGAACTGTGGTTTGAATTGAGTATAAAGATATGTCTTGATTGTCTGGAACTCCGCCTAGACTTTATTTGGTGCGAACCCTGGCTGTAAACGAATTTAGAAATTTGGTGAACTTCCGAGGAGCAGGACAATAATTGGTTTATGGTCCAGATGGACCCGAGAGTGACCAGATAAGCTAGTCTTTAGCTAAATTAAATCTTGACACGTTTGGTGTCCTACACTTGGGATTATCACAACTACTCGCTTTATCCTCTGCCACTATATTGAGCTTTGGAGAGTCAGCTTAACGTGTTCGTTTGACAAATTGCTTTTACTGAATACTAACGAATATCGTGCTATTTATTGTTAATGTTTCAAGTTAGCCAAAAATAGTCATTAATTGCATCCACTACCGATATTATTTATAAATATTCTTAATCTTAAATATATATTTCATATTTTCGCATATTTTCATATTTTAACATTTTTCACAAAGCAGAATTTAATAACTTTATTTGTTCTTATTCAGCACATTCAAGTATTGAGGTACAGTGACTAAAGTTTGTACGTAGAATTGAACTCAGGAGAGGTGATCAGGTAAGACGAATTCAATAAACTTTGCAGGAATTTCAGAAATGATGATAGTGCTGAGAGAATTAATCTAAAAGTATACGTAAGAGATTTCACTTCACTGAGATTGTTATGTAAACTCCTCCTTCTACCTTGGCATTATCCCTTACCTGTTTACTAAAGCTTAACTTTGAGATAGTCTCCAATTACAGGCCGCTTGCATTAATGTGAAATCTTGCACTCTTTAGCTTTCTCTAGGTAGACTCAAACAAGGAATTTTAGTCCTATAAAGAGGCTTTCCCTCCCCTTCAATTTAATAAGTTAGTGTAAGATTTTCGGTTAAATCGGCATTATATTTCATTTCTTAAACAGGGTCTTTCCACAGGAATCTTAACTAAAATCCGCTTAGGCAGATGATACCTTAGGTCGAATTAAGTCATTCCTAAAGGCTGAAGATTAAATGATACTAAATTTAGTTGAGTATCCACTCAGTTCTGTGATTTGCTGTTTAAATTGCGCTTTTTCTGCGGATTTCCTGGGAAATGCATTTTCTGAAGACTCAAACTTAAAGAGGGACAGCTTTTGCTTTGTTTGTTTGACTTAGGCATTTTGGTTTAACTATGCTAGAAGACGGAATCCTTATGACTTGAACAGAGACAGCTTCATCTTAGCTTTAGTTGGCTTTTATGGACGTTTCTTTTCAATATTTAATTGTGTTTGTTTGGCTGTTTGAGGAAACACAGACATTTGTATGTTTACTGAGATGAAGAGATGCTAACTTTATGAATGTTTCAGTTAAAGATTTAATGTAGGATTTTGCTCGTCCTTTGGGCACCCGAGCACAGACTACAAGACTCTAGGTAAATGCAAGTCCCACAGCATAACTGAAAGGGTGAAATCATCTGTATAATCTGACAAAGTAACTAACTGCCTAACGTACTAATAAGTAGAAGTTAGTTTAGTAATGGTTTCATAAGTTGTGTATATCATAATTGACTGTGCTGTGACACAAGATCAAAGCTGAATTAAAAACTTGTTCGATGATGGCTAACTTGACCCGCTTAGTGAATTCTGGCATGCTGTGGAAATTATGAATTATGATGAGCTCCAGAGGGGAAGGGAAAAGTAAAATTGGAATTAATAATAAAATATATCCCAGATTTAAATCGAAACAGAGAAACTTAATTTAAATGAAGGTGAGTTCCAGTTTTTAGATAAATTAGTGAATTTGGCTCACACTTTTAGAAAAGTTAGTTAAGTTTGAGGTACATAGCTGCGCATTTAATATAACCTCATTCTATGAATGCACTGGCACTCGGCAGTTGGCACTAATGTAAAAGACTGCGAATGTAGCGTTTTGAAATATTGCTCACGTCATTAAAGCGAACGTTGAAATACTTTGAAGCAAAGTGGACAATGGCCTAACCATTAAATGACCTTGGGTCACATAATGGATGGTTAGCATTAGCGTAAATACTAACATTAAATGATTCTGTTGTTGTCCCAATATCTACATTTTATGAGGTCTAAAGTGAATTTAAAATTTCAACCAAACCATATAGAAATTTTAAACTTTGAACATTTTCAAACCCTTTTTGGGAAAGAAAAACTGAAGATATCTCAGTTTCTACGAAATCTTGTGTTTAAGAGTTGTCTTTAGCAAACTCTTGTTTTAATACTACTTTTTATATAAAGCTCTTATATCAGAAGGTCAACTGCTGCAAATAGCTTTTACATTTTTAGCTTTAACAGCGGATTTCCGTTAATTGATATCCTCAATAAGGACTCAAGCTCAGATTCAAGCTTGTAAACACGATCAGCCTTTTATTATAAATTACAGCTTTCTATTCCCGTTGAGACTAACTTTTGTTTATCGTGTTTACACGGGTCAACTTATTTGCTTAAATTCCTAGATTTGAAGAGTACATGAAGGGAGTTCTACTTGGGTGGTGGTAATATGACCCCTTTTCTTTAACCTTTCTGATAGACTTGTGTAAAGTAAGTAACAACTTTACAACAGTATATTACAAGCTTTACAGTTGACTGACTACTGTTTGCGTCTGGGCGGGCAGCTAACATTAACAAGTATAGAGTTTTTATCCAACTAAAGCAGATTACTATTTAACATTAAGTTTTTAGAAGTACTATGTTTTGCAAATTGCAAAGCTCAAAGTCTTTATCACAACAAAAACGATGCTTCGTCTTACTGTAATTTTGCTTTGAACATTTATGTTTTATTTCCCTGTTAAAATTGCAGACTGAATTTCCACCATTTGTTACCAATTTTAACTGCGACCTAGTCCAGATAAATCTGTGCTCACAGTTCGCACAGACGTTTAGTGCACATAATATTAAATATACTACTTAACGTTTTAGAAGAGTTTTCGGAAATTTGGGCGTAGGTTATGGCGGACTCAGTTTGGAATGTATGTAGAAATTAATCTTAACTTTCTATGCATTGGCAAATTAAGGCGAAGGATGTTTTTGACTTGGTGCTTTTATTCTGCTGTTTGGTCTCTGTTTCTCTGTTTATTTAATCATGTACTACTGCGCTTCATTCATTCACAAACTGATAGATTAATAAAAGCAATAAGCATAACATTTAAGATTAACTTATCCTGTTTGACCTACAGGTACATATTGACAGTTAGGTGAAGATCTCCAAAACACGATAAATTCATTGTTCCTAGAAAAGGCGCCGTAAAGTTGCGGTTTATCCGTGCTAGGCAGGAGAAGAAATGCTGCGTGTAGGCATGTTTTTCTGCTAATTCAGTGGGTTTTATAATTTGGTAACTTTTGATTGCAACTTTGATAGTAGACGGCTGCTTGTGGTCAGCTGCCGCTAATCAGTCTTTCTTAGCGTTGCATTTCAACAGGAACCAGCACGCAGCCTGCCCAGATTGAATTAACGCCGAAAATAAATGGAGGGAGCGAGAAACAAAAGATTTATCAAATTAGTTATTTTATTCTTGCTAAAAAAGATACCTATTAATAATGATAGGAATCGATAAGCATACACTAACATTAGCACATAAATTTACAAAATGTTCCGTGGAATATCTTTAGGTCCGTAATTTTCAGGGTCCGTTCTTTTTCATTGTCATAAAAACTGAGTATTGGGACCAGAGAGTAAAGGCTTCAAGTCTGGGGTAAACACTGGACTTTAAGTCAAAACCTCTTCCGAGTCACAGATAGGTTTACTATTGACGACCCAGCCAAAAGCATGCTGTCTTCAACTGCAACACTTTAGACAAATGTTTTTTCAAGTAATAGACTTTTTAAAAATATTGTTTGCCTAAGTGTAGTTGTACGTTTTTTAGTTTGTGTTTATGTTTCTGTGCAACTATCCTTGGTTTTCGATTTCTTCCTGGCTGGCTTCCACGGTGCACTTTGAGGGAGGCTCGGCTTATATTTAGGTATATATTAGGCAATAATATTCTTGTTCTAGAAACTTAAGTGAAAGTCCTATTTTCTTTTTCCATCGTTCATGGCAACTGTCAAAGTATCAGATTTCTTGCATCTTGTTCCAAGAACTACCTAAGCTGCCCCAGTCTTTTCCAATCCGTTCCTTTCACTGACTTAAAGCCTCCCTTTTCTTCCAGTGTTTTTCATTTGGGACATTTCCAACATTTCTGGCCTGTCAGGCAGCTTAAATTGTTCTGCTAGGTTGAGGTATAAATGGCTCTCAAGTGACCAAAATTGGAATCCACCCTCAGCGTTTAAGCACCGACTTTTAGAGTTTAATTTTTTTGATGGTTTTTGTGTCAAAAATGAAAGCGATCCTCTTTTTCTGTCCAGTTGCAGTTTGAATCTATCAATTTGGTTGCCATTTTCGGAAAACGTTCCAGGACTTTTCCGATTGTCTTTAAATGCCCTTCGTGGGGTGAACTGGTTGCTGTGTGTATGTCTTTGTCTGTTGCCAAATGAAGACATGTCGTGTGAAAATAAAAGGTCGCATTAATATGAAATCTTTTTATTTTATTCTGAGTATGCATGAAGCAACAGCATTCGGTGTCTTAGATCAAGTTAGCACTAGGACTCGTGTTATCTTTTATGTTAGATTTATGTTTTCTTTTTAGTTATGTATGACAGTTTACAGTGTACAGACAGTGCGTGAGTGAGATTGGAGTAGATTTTAGAGATGGATTTATGATCTGCCAATTTTCCAGTTAATCGACGAAGTTTTTGCGAAATGCAGCGTTGAGATTCTCTAACAACTATTTACATAATTCACAAAACAAAACAGTGCCAAAATAACGTTCATGGACAGGAACTCGGCGGAGAACCTTTCGTTAACACAATTCGACAAATCAAAATAACCTTCCTGTGCATCCAAATTCCATAAAGTATCTTTCTTTCCATATATACATATAAACTTTGGAACAAAAGTTACTTTCATTTTCAAATACAGGGGGGACTTTATTAGCATGGCTTCACATCAGTGTCAGCCGGAAAGATTAAAATGCCATGAAAGCCGTGAATACAGATATCCAGTCCAGGCACCTTCCTAGCTCAGTACCTATAAGCCGTAATATAATTCTGTAGTATAACTTATTTTCAAGTCGAGGAATATATCTAACATGGAAGTCTCATTGTCCGGAAATTAGCTATCAGAGTTGAAAAGAGGCATCAGCATATTAACCTGAAGTCTAGCTTTGTCCTGTTAAAACGTCAGTTGTGCTTAGCTCGTCCTATCTTACCTGACTTACACCTGACACCTTACTGCTTTCCCCCCTGTCAGAAAGTCTCTAGCTTATTTCTACTAAATGAACAAATTAATCATAAATTCCTTTCATCCATTAATAGATTTTAGTTTTTTAAGAATATATAACTAAACTTTATTTTACCAGTTTAGGAGTTTGGGAGACAAAGGCATGTCAGCCATATCAATGGCACATTTTTACTGTCATATCTAATATTTTATTACGCTGGGAAACCAACTTAACA
>JASAND010005651.1:0-34709 GCA_030248195.1 Trissonchulus latispiculum
GTGTCCATAGCACCGTAAATGTCTCTAGCTTGGTCCTGTAGGCAAACTGGGAGCATGCGCGCCTTCTCGTCTGCTGTCCAGCCGTTGGCTGTACTGATAATTTCGAAGGAATCTATGAAATCCCTCCAGCTTTCCTGTGCCTGTCCTGAGTATCTCAGCCCTGATAGGCTGGTAACGCCATGCATTCCTTGTACAGCCTGCTTGAAGTGTGCAGGCAAACTCTGCAGGACCGACTGTAAGCCGGTAAAATCAGGCACAGCCATCGTTGGATCAAAATGTGTGACTTTTGAATATAGTTTTTCAGTAAGATCCGCGATATTATATACTGTCTACGTCTGCATAAGAGAATTCAGGAAAAGTCGGAACTGACAGTCAGTTCAGTCCGTTGGTTGTTTTGACAGTTTTGAGTCAGTAGGTTCCGTTATGACTAATATTCGAACGAGTTTCGTCCAAAGCTGAGCTGTCTCATTAATATCTTACAACCCTGTAAGGCCTGTAAGCTTCGCTCGGTGGCGGAATCACAGGGGTCTGTCTGCGTTAAAAGGGGTTTCCTTCCTTCCGCAACCTTCAGAGGATACGGACAAATCAGAGGCTACCGTTTTATGGGTTTTACCTAACGTTTCGGACACTCAGTTTGGTTCAAAAGTTTGTGTCCTTTCGCAAGAAACTCTGTTATTTTCTCCCGAGTCCACTGTTCGAGGGCGGGTGGAAACTGAATAATTTAGTTTAGGGCTATCTCGGTGGAACCTCCAAAATCGTCACAGTGTGACTTCCAGTACGTAAGTTAGATGTAATCTGTTAAAGTGTGGTCACTTTCTTGTCCTTCTACCGTAGGGTAGAGTAGTCAGAAACCTCCTACGTAAGTAGGGAATGTCAGTTAATTTGGACTGTTCGTCCCTTTTCCACGAGCAGCGTGCTCGTGGAAGAAACCTCGTCTGGTTACAGACGGAAACCTAACTAAGAGAGATGCTGGACACAACACCAGCTTTACTCACAGAATAAGACACGGCAAGACAGGACTGAACTGAAGGCTATTTACAAGCCCAGCTTTTCCTTCCTTATCTTAGCTTCCTTATCTCACAAAGACATCAAATCACTAGCTTACTGATAAATGTTTGTTTACATGTGTACAAATAAATGACAGTCAGGATTAATCTGGTAGCTTACATAAATAAGATAAGAATACAATTGTTTGTATACAGAATTACATATTATTTACGTACGATTAAGCAGGGAGCTTATTAACCACATAAATTTAGCAGACATTATAACAACGATAAAGAGAGATATTAAGAGATAACAACATTTATGCTATAACGAGTAAATATACACGGTTATATACATACGTAGTTATTTTACGGAATAATGTGGTAATATATGTTAGTAAGTTTATAGTTTACTAGGGTGTTACACGTTTATTTAACCAACCAACGACCATACTTTACATAATATAAATCTAAAGGATTTAAATGAACAGAAACTATAATAGATAATATATCCTAATAGTTTTGTAATAATCTATCCCAAATTCTGTAATAAAATATTCTAACATATGTATATATGTATGTAGTTACTTAGAAAATGTGGCATATTTAAGGTCAATACTGACTAGATAATTGATATTCTTTATAGCCATTGTGCCTGCTCGAGAAGTCGAAATTTGGCGATACATTTACTGTTCCGTTTATTATATAATCTCTTATCCCTTTATCAGTTAGCTACAATAGAATATATGTGCGTTGGGGGATTTGGGGGTTTCCCTCCAGACCTGGAGTTCACCCTTCCACAGGGGTCGCTCACCCGTCAGAATCCGGATATTCCGGGTTTTTTTTCATCCTTCGGCAGCTGGTTCACCCCCCTTTCTCGAAAATTAATTAATTAGATTCCATCCGACAAATTAGTTTTTTGGAACACTAATTCACAAAATTTTCCTAAACCCCAACGAATTTGTTCCATTGCAACAAAATTATCTGCTGTGCGTGACGCAAATTAGCCTTGAAAGTGAGCCGACTAAGTTACACTTAATTCCTGTAACCTTTCACATAAAACAAAATTACCCACATCATTTGGAGATAAAAGTAATTTTTCAACTTGAAAAATTAGCTAATTGGCAATTTTTTATGTCCCCCCTCAACCTAGGCTACATTTGCAAAGCTAGTGATGTCAATCAATTGTGTTGCCGTAAAGACTACCTCCATTAAGCATTGCTAATTGGTGGGCATGTTTGCCCCAATTTTGGACGTTTTTTGAAAGATTTCTAAACTTTAAAAATTAAGGGGGGGCACTAGTCAAGAAAATATTTGATACCAAGTTTAAGGAAATGAAGTTGGTGCCTACGGTTTTGTAATTGCGTAAAATCTAATATTTAAATTAGTTAGTAAATCTTGTTAAATATGTAAATAAAATTTAAAGACAAGTTAATTGCTGGAATTAAATTCATTAAAACAAACTGATACAGTCCGTTTATTTATGGTCTACAAAAATTATTTTACTTTGTATTACCATTCGTACATAACTTTTACTATACTCGCTTACAAGATGCAAATATAAAAACAAATATAAAAACAAATAAACTTAGATTAAAACTTAAGGTTTAAGTAATACATAAATAAACTAAAAATTGCTAAGTAGTACTGACTTTTGTGGAAATTTTGGTACCTATTCAAATAAAATCAGTTATTAATTATAATGAACCAATAAAACTATTAATTATGAAACGTGCCTGGAAATTTGAATTTCAGCGCCCCCTCCCCAATTTCTTAAAGTTTTGAAGGTAAACGGTTTTTTGAAGTAAACGTTTAACACATGACGCTATTTGTTATACGGGTTAATTGGTTAGGACCCAAAGGGGCGGAAACGTCAAGTCGTTTTACGCCAGCTAACAGCTATTCGGGCAGGGGTTGGAGTACATTTCAATTGGTATTGCAATTTTTATGCGAAGTTTGCCATATGTTTTTTTGGGCTTAGTTTATGCTCGTTTGTTTTACATGAGGGATTTTTAAACCTTATTAAGAAAACACAGAACCTACAGATGACTTTGGCACGTGCTTTTTCCCGAAATACGATACAATTTTAGTTTCGCAATCCTGTGCCACACTTGGTTTGGTATTAAATGTATAATATGCTCGGCCAAAGAAACTTGAGCTTTTCAATAGCACAATTTTTTCTTTAAATTCGCAACTTTTTAGAAAAAACACTGAATAAGCTGCTATTGGAAAGCGTAGCAAATAAAATAGAAGTATGTAAAAGCTACTTTCAAATGAATTTTGTTTACGTCTGTTTAAATCCAAAAACGTAAGCTGAAAGCCATTGTAAAACCATTGAGCTTTGATATTTTGGCTTAAAGTTTTGCAGCCATTCATAGGTATTCATGTAAGCTATATGTTTATTATTTTAATCGAAACAGATTACTTTCTCGAAGGGTTATAATCTTCGCACCCCCACAAATAAGTTATAAGCTAAAGTTATAAGCTTAAAATGTAAGCTTATCCTGAGCTAACGAAAAGCTTTATCGAAAAACCCCTGTATGCAAATTTTCAGCAAAAGTTTTTTAAAAAAGTTTTCGGTTCCCTTTGGCCCCCCTTACCAAAATAAAATTTGAAATTTTTTAAAATTTTAAAATTTTTGAATTTTTGAATTTATCAGCCTCTAGTATACACCCATACAAAATTTCAAAGTTATTGGTCAAAAAATCAAAAGTTAGGGCTGGGGGGGGATTGCGCAAGAGACCCCACTTACCTACCGTTGTTCACCATATAAATTCGTTTGAGCTAAAACGAATCTGATTGGCGTAGCAGTTACCTTATGTCAAATTTAGCTGCATTAGCCGAGCGGACCCTTCCCCCGAGATTTCGATGGTAATGTAAAAAAAGGTAAAGGTAAAGTGACCCCTGGAGAGAACTCCAACCTACAGAAGGTTATAGGGTGCCGGTGCTTATCTCCGGATTCACAGCCCGAAGCCAGGAGCGACAACTCTAATGTTGACTACATCTGTGGAAGGGGGGCCAGCCCTTCATCAAGCATCACGCCAGAACACAGACTCCTGTTACCTTCCCACCGCAGTGGTACCCATTTACCGACCAGTTAAGGATAGACAGCTGGGTTGGCTGGAGCCCACGGCGAACCGATATGTGCTTAGTCCCTTGCTCAAGCCTAAAGCCTAAATCATTAGAAAGAGCTAAGTATCACTCTTTTTAAGACTCTTGGTATGAGTATGTCTAAGTAAATATGTTAAATTTCTGATAATGTTAAACCTTTAATTTAATGTTTCATTATATAATTTTAAGATTCAAGCTATGATAGCTCCAAATATGACAGTATTTCCCATGAAACTGATGTCTGGCTTCAAGCGATGCAAATGTTGTACATATTAGACACGCATCAATTTTAAATTTTATAAATAATAATTTGTTTAATTATGCCTATAATGAATGGAGATGTTAAAGGTCCTGTTGCGGCCAAACAGGTAAACAGTCAACATTAGTAACAAATCTGTAACAATGTTGCATCAAAGCTTTATACCGCTTCTGTAATATTACATTTACAGCAATTACTTTCCGATTATGGATGAATTGTTGTAGTTTTTGTAAAAAAAATTTAAAGTTTTTCTGTAATAAATGTAGAAATATACGTATAGTTATCTACTTTGATTTGTAGTTAACACTTTCCGTATTTATTTGAGATGATAATAATAATAATAATAATAATAATAATAATAATAATAATAATAATAATAATAATAGAAACTTAATAATTCGGCTTGTAATTTAGTGTTTAATTTTATGGCAATAAACTAAATTTAGATCAAACGCTAAATTGACAATTTGTTGTATCAAATTAGTTTAACTCTAGGTTAGGTTGATTCTACAAGAATTGCTTTAAGTCAATATTTCTTCATTACGAAACTATATTACACTCTTACTAATTTAAAGGAATTGAGGATCGAGGCCATTATTTCCAATTTAAGTCACTCTTATTCTACGGTTTCTGCAACTACAGTAGGATCTTTTGTTGAATAAGGAAGGCGGAGATTTGCCATAAAACTGACAGTTGGGAGTTGGGACAAGTCGGAATTAATCACAAAGGAGGAAATGCCAACACAACACCAAAGTCCAGTTTTGTCACTCAGTGTTGTCTTTTTGTTGTTCTAGGAGGCGGTCTGCACTTCCAACGTTGGTCTGAATATGGACGAATGCTCCAATAGTCTTCAGTTTAAGTAAGTGTAAAATCATTTATTTTTAGTTATACTATTTATTTTAATATCACTTCCCATTATTTTGTGAATTTGATTTGTTTAATAGGCGATGAAAAATTTTCGAGTATGAGGCGGTGCAATTTCGAACTTGAATGCAAGCAAAAGCTAATGCGACTAAAGCTCGAGGTAAACTGTTCATGTTCATGTTCACAAACTTGTCAGAGAAGTCCACAGTGTCAATAAAAATTGAAAATTATTAATAATTGTTGGTTTACGAAGATTTGTTTTATCGAAGGGCCCCCAGAGGTGCTTTAACATTAAGCTCTCAGTCATAGATTTATTCAAACGTTTAGCTTAACGAGTTTGATGACCTGCCAATATTCCTTGATGCTCTGGAACGGTGGGGGGCTTACACTTTGCTTGTACCTAACAAAAATGTCCAACTTGCTATAGTAAAAAGTTTAATTTATTTTCTTCCTTTAGGTACCTACCTACCTAGACATGACTTATTTTTAGTTGACAAAAACGCTTAGCTATTGTTTTTCTCGAGGAAATAAGATAGAGTAGAGTAGAATCAGTAAATTTAGCTCTTCTAAACTCCGTGCTAAGCTTAAATTTAGTGCATAGGTCTGGTAAAATTTAACTCCGTTAATTCGCTCTCGGGAAGGTCCCGAATCAGAAATCGGTCGGTAGCTAAGTTATAGCCTAGGCTCAGTGGAAGCTGGCCTCTCTTTTTAAGTCTATGCTAGAATAGGAGGCTGACACACCTGGCTTAGAGTTTGTTACAATGTTTGGTATCTCGTTAAGTTTAGGGGTCTCGACTGTTTGCCTAACACTATCTCGTATCAAGTATCCCCGTCCCCGGGTACATACTTTTTCGGAGCCGAACGTTGACATAGAAGTAAAAATTTTTCCTCATTTCCTGTTGGCCAATTAAACCCCCCTTTCTCACCGGCTGCTGGTTCTGATAGGTTTTAATCAATCTGGTGGTCTTTGTCTCAGACGATTTTAGGTCCAATTATTGTTTTTTTCATGGGTCTGAAACTTATTGACCATTAAATTTGCAATATGAAAATGAGATGACCTCGGGCTGGCAGGCGCGCCCATTAGCTCTCTCCTGTTTCGGACTAAGGTTTTACCGTAGTGACTGCAGGATTGCCATTTTCACGATTTTATTGCAACTACACTGCTCTCTGGCACAGTTTTAGGCCTATTCAAAAACGTACCACTATGGTTCGGAAACGAATTCAAACTTAAGCTTGGTTCGATCGCGCCTGAGTGGCTGAATCGGCAGAGAGTCGATCCAGGTCGCCATAGGCTGTGGGTTCGATCTCAACTCAGGCCAGAATTTTTCGGGCGTGATTTGCTGTGTCACACTTTTTCCGTTTTTTTCGTGTTTCCATAGTTGTATATTCCTGACTAAAATGTTTACTCGCTATTTATCCCAGACAAACCCCAGACCCTGTAAGATTTAATTTCCTGAAAAATGAACAACTAAAGAGGTCCTAAACCGGAAAAATGCTTAGAGACTCGGAAATGGAAAAACCGCCAAGTTAATACGAAAAAATCCTGAAAATTTAAGAATCAAAGTTTCCGCCTTTTTCGATTGATGTTGTTATAGCATTACTGTGGGCCTTTTCGCGAATGGGTAGAGTAGAGTAGAGTAGAGTAGAGTTAAAATTAACTCTTTTAACCCTTTTCATGAATGCGCAGGGTTAAATTTAACTCTGTCCGTTTTTAACTCTTTTAACTCTGCAGGGTTTAAAATCAAAGAGTTAAAAGAGTTAAAACTGGCAGAGTTAAAATTAACTCTGTGCATTCGCGAAAGGAGTTAAAAGAGTTAAAACTGGTAGAGTTAAAGTTAACTCTGTGCATTCGCGAAAAGAGTTAAAAGAGTTAAAACTGGTAGAGTTAAAGTTAACTCTCTGCATATGTGAAAAGAGTTAAAATAATATAATTTTTGCTTACGTAATGGCCAACTTTTCACCATTTGAGATTTTAAAAAACTTCTTTACATACGTTTGGAAAATTTTAAATAAAATAAAACAGCAAAAGAAGATATTTACTAATTTCATTACAGACATTTATTACACCTTCAATCTAGCGTCATCCTGCACTAGGGTGATCCGGGCGAATCCCTGTGTAACTTGCATTTTCTAACCGATTTTGCTGAAATTTAGCATGGATCCATTTCAACGAATTATTGACCAATCTGCAGCAAAGTTTTATAGTTTAAGCTTTAACAGGGTTAACCACATGGGTAAAACTGCAATTTAAGGGTAGCCAACCAAAGATTTTTTACGATTTTCATGAAAAGTTGTATATTTTCAGAGTTCGCCGAAAAGTAATCTAAAGACAGTGTTTCGGTCTAGGTTTTCGTTGATTCTTTGGCCAGCTTGCAATTCAGCCTACAATAAAGTGCTAATGAATAGTTGAGCCGAAAAACAGGTGTTCGTTTGCTGAGACCACAACAGAGCTCAAAAAAACCTCTGTGCATATTTTCAGCAAAATCGGATTCTCTTGCTTTTCCTAAAAAGTTGAACAATTGTGCCCAATTTCAACTAATGATACTAAAACAGATAGGTGCAGCAAAATTAAATAGAAAAATGTTTGTTTATTAATTCAGTAGAGATTTCAAATTTGAATTGAAATGGTTGCCCTTAGAATCACAGTTCGGATAACAATTGATCCTGTACTGCATTTCTTATGAGCATAACCAGTTGCTTCGCGTAACATTTATCTACATAGATGTCCTTTCAAAAAGTCTAAAAATACAAATTTTTTCAAGTTTATAGTAGTTTTCATGGCAAAATTGCCGCTTTAATTAATCCACTTTTTGAGAAAAAACGTGAGCTTTCTGGTTAGTTGTAGTGTCCCGTTGATTCGGCTTTTCATGTTGTCAGCTCTCATACATACTTCCAATTTGCATTTATAGGTGGTGTTAATTAACATACAAAAAATAATTTAGAGCCTATTTATGATTATAATTAATTATTTTAACTTAATTAATTTTAATTAACTATTATTTCTAAAAATGCAGCATGTTTAAAACATCTTGTTCAATCTATTTTTATTTTACTAAGGGCCTTTTCGCGAATGGGTAGAGTAGAGTAGAGTAGAGTAGAGTTAAAATTAACTCTTTTAACCCTTTTCATGAATGCACAGAGTTAAATTTAACTCTGCCTGCTTTTAACTCTTTTAACTCTGCAGGGTTAAAAATCAAAGAGTTAAAAGAGTTAAAACTTGCAGAGTTAAAATTAACTCTTTGCATTCGCGAAAAGAGTTAAAAGAGTTGAAACTGGGAGAGTTAAAATTAACTCTCTGCATACGTGAAAAGAGTTAAAATAGTTAATTTTGCCTTTCGTAATGCCCAACTTTTCACCATTTGAGAATTTCAGAAAAACTTCCCAACCTTTGGAAAATTTTAAATAAAATAAGACAGCAAAAGAAGATATTTACTCATTTCATTAATAGATATTTATTACATCTTCAATTTAGCGTTATCCGGTGTTCCGGTGTTAGGGTGACCCGGGCGAATCCCTCTGTCTAACTTGCAGTTTTTAACCGATTTTGCTGAAATTTAGCATGAATGCATTTCAAGAAATTGTTGACAAATCTGCAGCAAAATTTTAAAGTTTAAGCTTTCAATGGTTTAACAACATGGGTAAAACTACAGTTCAAGAGGAACCAACTAAAGATTTTTTACGATTCTCATGAAAAGTTGTATATATGTACAGGAATTTTCAGAGTTCGTTGAAAACGAATCTGAAGACAGTATTTTGGTCAAGGTTTTCGTTGTTTCTATTGCCAGCTTAACAACTAAGTTCTAATGAATAGTTGAGCCGGAAAACAGATACCACGTTCGTTTGCTGAGACCACGACAGAGCCACAAGCCCTCTGTATATATTTCCAGCAGAATCGTTTTCTCCTGATCCTCTTAAAAACGTGGATGATTTTGGTCACTTTCAACTAAACTTTAATACTAAAAAGGCAGGCTAAGAAAAATTAAATAGAAAAAATGTTGGTTTATTAAAATTCCATAAAAATTTCAAATTTGAATTTGACTGGATGCCCTTAAAATCACAGTTGGAATAATAATTGATCCTGTAATTCTGTGGAGCATCACCAGTTGGAGCAAAGTTCGCATAACATTTAAATAGATGTCTTTTCAAAAGATCTAAAGGTTCTAATTTTTTAAAGTTTACAGTAATTTTTATGGCAAATTAGTCCTTTATTAGTCCACTTTTTGAGAAAGCTTTCGGTTGGTTGTACTGTTCCGCTGATTCGGTATTTCATGTGGCGAGCACTAGCTCTCATAACTTCAAATCGGCATACATAAAGCGTTGACAAATAACTGTGAAAAACA
This sequence comes from Trissonchulus latispiculum, assembly GCA_030248195.1. Classification (NCBI taxonomy): domain Eukaryota; kingdom Metazoa; phylum Nematoda; class Enoplea; order Enoplida; family Ironidae; genus Trissonchulus; species Trissonchulus latispiculum. The sequence goes on from JASAND010005651.1 coordinate 9,561, forward strand.
ATTTAGAGTTTATTACTTATTTATAATTATAATAATTTTAGTTGAATTAACAAAATTTAATTATTATTTCTAATAATGCAGCATGTTTAAAACATTAGTTGTTCCCTCTATTATTTTATTAAGTAGCCTATTTCGTTGCTTTAGTGTAAATAATTCGGCAGAATATTGGCAAAAGCTTGACTAATTTTGAAGCATTATGAGCCATCCAATGAAATTATGTGTTGCGCTTTCATTGGTTGGATTATCTTTTCATATTTGAAGCTTTATAACGCACGAAAAGTATGGCAATAACGATGCTAAGCATAGAAGATTTTTAACTCGTTTAACCCGCGTGCTGAGACGCGGGTTAAAATTCAATGTAAAATATCGTGAGCGAGTTAAAAGAGTTAAATTTAACCCATTCATGAAAAGGGTAGAGTTAAATTTAACTCTGCAGCTTTTTAACTCTACGTGTCATTCACGAAAAGAGTAGAGTTAAAAGAGTTAATTTTTAACTCTTTTCGCGAATGACCGAAGGGTTAAAAATTTTAACTCTGCTTAACTCGGCGAGTTAAATTTAACTCTTTTAACCCATTCGCGAAAGGGATCGAGTTAATTTTAACTCGTTTAACCCATTCGCGAAAAGGCCCTGTGTCTGTAATATATATATATATATATATATATATATATATATATATATATATATATATATATATATATATATATATATATATATATATATATATATATATATATATATATATATATATATATATATATATATATATATATATGACATTGTCTGTAATATGTGTCATTAACATGGGTTATGTCATGAACATGTGTCTGTAATATAGCAATACATGACAATAATAACAGTAATATTTCGTCAGTTAATTTCGACACCATTTTTACTAAAACTTGAAGAAAATTAGCAATTTTTGGTTATTATCGGTTAGATTTCCTTGGAATTTTTGAATTATTCAGGGATAGACCCTCCTTCAAAGTCGGGGTAGCCTCTCTTCAGAATCGGATCCCGTGTAAATATAAGTATACAGCAGAGTAAATTTGAGTGGCTGGCTACAGGAGTTTTACGCACAACAGAAAACTGTATTCAACTCGGCATTTCACTTGTGCTTGTGTCCTCGTTGTTGTGCTTGTGTTTATCGAAACGTGGTTATCGAAACATCTTTTTCAACTCCTTGTGCGACACAAAAAATTTCTCGCACGACACCTTTATAACATGTCTAAAATAACCCGACCTGCGAACATTTTCGTGACATACGACTGAGCTAATGAAAGTGAAAATCAAATCTAAAATCTAAAATCAAAAAATAGTAATTAACAAATTGCAACAAATGGTAATTTGTTACTCTTCCACTTTTCCCGCCATTTCAACCTTTCAACCATTCACAATGCTAGCTGTAAAAGTTTTGGTATACTCGTTGAAAAACTATACTTTAAAATGATGCAGTGTTTCAACCCAAGTGCTGATAGATCAGGGGAAGCCCACTGTTGGAAGCATTACCATTGAAACAGGACCTTGGAGGAAAGCAAATAAATGTGGAAATTCAGCATGAATTGAGCTGAAAGTAAAGAATTGCCCCGGTCGGGATTCGAACCATGGCCCTTCCTCTTACAAGTCAGACATGGTAACCACTACACCGCCGAGTCATCAACTGAACTTCCATATCAGGCTTTTCAATCTTTCCTATACCTGCATCCCCTTACAATCAAATGAAATAACAAAAATCTCATCTGTAGCATTTATAGGAGTCCTCTTGCTTCTGGGACCCTAATTGCATCAAAAATGGCGGTTTTCCACATTTCTGAAAATGTCGATAAAAATTAGGCAACAGAGAAATTTTTCTGGTCAACCGACATTGCATTAGTTTTACGCAAACCTAATTGCAAAGAGATATTAGCACAATTACCAGAAAATAATTTGCATGATTGGAAAGAAAAGCAGACACGTCTTATGCGTAACTAGGCTCATTTTTACCATCTGAATTATTTTCTTGCCTAATGAAAGAGTTTTACCACAGGTTTGTTTGACTTTTAACTTCTAAACGTACGTGAGCAGCCAGCCCGAGAAAAAGCTGCATTTGTCTCATAAAAAGACTCCTAGCTTGTTTAATTAACGTGAAGATTTGAAGTTAAAGCTAATGTTCTTTGCCGTTTTTGCAAAAGCCTTTAAATCAAATCCATCAAACTTTAAATTTCTAGAATCGTCGTCGACGCCTTGATTTGAACGTCAGAAATTCAGATCACGTCCGAACTTCAAATCCGCAATAATTCTATGTAAAAGCTTGTGATAAGCCAAACTTAAATCTTTGAACTTCCGTCTGGCTTAGGCTCCGTTATTAGGGCTTAGTGACTGCAGGGCAGGTGTTTTTCATTATTTCATTATGATTAATGTTTTGTATCCTTCTCGGATCCGCCTGTTAGTCTACACGTTGAAGAGCAGCTAGAGCCAAACTGGTTGACTTTGTCGGTCATTTAAGCAGGAGTTTCAGAGAGTACTTTTTTCGGAGTAAAAGTAAAAGCAAACAGTTTTGACTCTCTCTTGCTTCGAACTAAGGTCATTTTTCTTCGCGACTGCCGGGAAAGCGTTTTTATTTCACTGTTCCAAATAATACATAAGAGTGTGACAAGCATCACATTTCTTCTTATGAACTCGTGTTTTCGTTCTGCTCTTTAAACGCCAAACTTTTCCGGTCGCCGGTACAATATGAGGGTGGCCGAGTATCCTACAAAATTTGTTACACAGTTGTGATAATTTGGTTGTGTATTGTATTTATTGAGAAGAGCGTATTTAGCTTAGCATCTTTGTTTGGAGCTGAAAAGATGTAACAAAAGGTTGTTGCACTCGATAGATTTTCAGTTAGTTTGACAACACTTGAATTAGTTAGTGTAGTGCTTCGGTTAAGTATAACTTTTCACTTGTCAACAAACATCAACTTCGACCCAACTTTGTGCCTCTGTAGCTAAGGTCTCTTTAGTTCAATAATAAGTTATGCATAAGTTAATATATTGCTATATATATATATATATATATATATATATATATATATATATATATATATATATATATATATATATAATGTTTCCTGTTATGCTGTACGTATATGTATATGTTGAGCTTATCACGTTGGTATATACCTTCTCCGATACTACCACTAAAGCTTTTTCAGTTAATTGTGAGCCTTAATTCTATTGACTTACCTAATGGGTTAATTTTGGACTAGTAAAGGGGGAGTCCTATTCAACCAACTGGTACAAAAGAAAAATTATGGTATTATTTGAAGCGGATCGGGACTATATCCACCTACCCCAACGTGAGCCCCCTGACCCCTCAGGGGTCAGTGGACCCTTTAATAACTCGGTGGGCAACAGCACAAATCATGTTCAGCCCACCACAACCCTAGTACCCCCCGTTGCTGACGGTCCGGAATTAATTTACAGGAAGCCGGGACTGTGCGGCGAACGAACGGCCCTGGAGAAGATCCTGGTTCTTTTGCTCATTTTCTGCGGGATCATTGTGATCTGCCTCTCCGCCCTTCTTATATCCTATGCTAGTAGACCTCTCAGAGGTGAGTAGCGCTTCCGGTTTTGTTCAAGAGTTTATAATACGAAGAGTAAGACCAAGACTGCATAATTGCACTATATATAAGAAGAAGAGTAAACTACTAGAGGTCTCCTCTTTAGTGCATTGCGTAACCGTGCTCCGACCACCATACGCTTTCCCCCGTTCCGTGGAGGGGTTGACAAGCGTACACCCTCCCCGTTTGGTGGGAGTGCAGCAAAAAGAGGTCCCCGTTTAAAGGGAAGGTAGCCAAAAGGGGTCCCCGTTTGGTGGGGGTCGCTAAGCCAGGCTAAGATTGGCTGAATCTAATTGGCTGTTGGCGACTCCCCGAACTGGGACCCCTTTGCCCATCCACCCCACCAAACGGCTACTTCTTTTTGCTACCCTCCACCAAAAGGGAACCTATTTTGGAAATAAAGAGAAACTGTCGTAATCCTCTGCTCTACCCCCACCAAACGGGGAGAGACTCTCTGCAATCTGATTGGCTGTCGGCTACCCCCCTCCCCACCAAACCGAGGGAGGGATATGTGCTGTCGATTTGGCCGACCCCCACCAAACGGGCGAACATTCGCCTATTGTGGTCGGAGCACCGTCACGCATTGCCAAGAAGAGAAGCCCTCTAGTGGCCTATTCTTCTTGGGCATTAATTTAGGATCCTACAGAACCGTATTTATTGAACTGAACTGCTCACTTATTCGACATAACCCTTTCCAGCACTAGCACAGTGATGTCAAAACTGGTGAATTCGGTAGTGAATGTTTCGAGTATCTGGGACGGTTGTCGTGCATTAGAACAATTCTGGAGTCTTTCGCTTCCTATTAGGAAACTATTGATGGTTTCAAACTCTTAACGTTAGTGACACATAAAGTGCATTTCAACGGGAAAGCAGTGCTGATGCCGTAGCCAGGCTTTTTCGGGTACTGTTGTTATGAAGGAATATAAATTTAGTCTAAGCCAGTGACCGAGTTAAAACGGAACCAGTAACTGTTTTAAACTATTGTTCTCGAAGGATTGAGCAAATGTTAGCTCGTGTTATGATCGTCTGTCTGCTTAACTCAGTGAGCGAAGATAACAAATGCCGAAACGTTTATTATGCTAAAAATTTACTTTTAAAGCTGTAACATACCACGTACAAACGTAGTTAAACATGAGTTAAACTGTCAGTTAATTTAAGAAACTACAATTGGTGTTTAATGGAATTTGTCTATTGGGTGCTTAATTTTGTCTTCCTTCTGTGGTGGGATTTGATCCTGGAAACTTTTATTTTCTGTTTTCTAATTCCAGTTTCAAATTCTGTGCTTTTCCTCTCCATTTCAGACGAAGACTCATCTGGTAATCTGAGGAAACGGGTCGGGGCGGGATCCCTGGAGGATCCGCAGGGAGCCATCTCTTCCACCTCAAATCAGCATCAGGATTCCAAACAGGAAATCTGCACCACTCCTGGTTGTGTCACAGCTGGTAATTTATGCAAATTAGGTTTGTTACGTAATACCAGGCTCAAAATGAAGATGTAGACTTTGAAAACTGTCTTTTCTTAAATTATCAGCAGAAAAGTGTCAATTTGGCCGGGTAGAGATCTGGCCTGGCCTGCTTCTTAAACACTGTTCACAAAGGTGGGGATGGAACCACTGAATTGATTGATTTGCAGTCGAGAACGCAACCACTCAGCTAGAAGACGTTCCCAAACAGCGAGACTAGTTTAGTACACTGATTTCAACCTTTCTGAACTGTTGAGATTATCAATGCAATTGCTACTATGTTTAGCGGCTGATATCTTGAATGCCATGGACAATTCAGTGGATCCGTGTGAAGACTTTTTCACGTACGCCTGCGGCCAGTGGAACGAGCTTCACCCGATTCCGGAAGACGAACCCGGCTATGGAACCTTCAGAATGGTCAGGGACAAACTACGGGCACAGTTGAGAGGTCAGTTCAGGTCTGGGTCTGGGGCTCAGCACTACCGATTGGGTCTCAAAATGGCACGCTTTTGTAGTGCTTCTACCAGGGCTGGTGGACTAAGAGGAAACCAAGGACAAGCCCAAGACGGGAGACGTCAGGCACCCTTGTGCCCACGAAGCCAGGACCTAGGAAGAGGGAGAGAAGAGGGAGGATTAGGTATTCATTCAGAATTGAAAATAAAGAATCGGCACGGCCGGGGTTCGAACTGCGGCCACCTCCGTTTGCAAGTCAGACGTGTATAGCACCACGTATACTATCATCAGCTGAACTCCCATATCAGGCTTATCAATCTTTCCTATGCTTGCTTCTCTTACACGTTAACGCATCCCGTTTGGTGATGTGAATCGGATCGGATCGGCAGCCAAAATCACCTAACGATGCGATCCGTCAATTGCCCGGTCATCCAATCCGATCCCATCAAATTTTATTTGTCAATTGCATACACTTATAAGTTATAATTTCTTATTTCAAGTGTGTTCCTTCCCATTTCCCCATTATTTTGAAAAAATCATGATCAAACTTCGCAGCTGACTCGTATTGAATAATTTTGAAAGTCCGTATCAGAAACTGCAGCTGCAGAATGATGTGTAGTCACCTTTGAAAAATAACAATTTGCTTTGTTTTGGAAGTTTACAATCTAGCGAGAACGATATAAAAGATAGTGAGCAGTGAAGATAATGATAAAACAAAAAGGAGATAAAATTGAACTAGAGTGAAAACCTACAATGTGCGTACAAACTTTGGTAATTCTATTGGAAGCTTAGTTTAATATACAGCATATATAATTTAATATACAGCACAGCAAAAAGCTTATTGCCTGCTATTTAAACAATAGTTGAGCTAAAACTGACATCTAATTATGCAACATTGCACTAATCTTTGAAATAGCATAGGTCTACGCCAAGGCTTCAATATATTCCAATTTAGCAAAATTAATAATTTTAAAGTATCTATCAAAAAGCTAATAGCAATCGAATCGGCGGGCTTGTGCTCTATTTTGAATTTCTAAATTATATATAAGTGCGTAATGTTTTGATCATATACGCAATTAATATTCATAATAATAAATTAACGATAAGGTACTAGATCATTATTAGTAAATCTAAACGTTCTAAGTTGAGTATATAATGCAACAGCGCCGCAGGCGAAAATTTTTGAGAAAATAACATTCTGCTTACAAGAGATTCGCAATTTTTTCAAAATGTTAAAAGAAATTTTACAAAATTTCTGAAAATTTTAATAAAATTTCACTTTTGATAATACGCTAAAATTGGTTCCGGTTCCGGTTCGTTTTCAAAAACCGGAACCGGAACCGGAACCGGAACCAAAAAGTACCGGAACCGGAACCGGAATCGGAATTCCGGTCGATCCCTAATACTTAGGTATAAACAATATATTTTTAAAATTATTCAGAAATTTAGACGACATTGAAAAATCAGGAAAAATCCGGAGTCCCGGGTTTTGTGCACGGAAAATCTAAAAAATCAGACTTGCTAAAGAAAGAATAAGAATCAGAATAAGACTTGCTAAAATCTATGCCCACTGAAAATTTAGTTTCCGTAATCAAATATGGTTCCGAGCATTTTTTGCTTTTACAATTCTTTCTACCAAAGTGCACCTAATTTTTCGAATTTTCGCTTTTTCAAAATTTCCCGATTTTGATTGTATTAAACCTCACAATATGGTTACTTAAAAACTCTTTACGATCTGAACACGTGTTGTAATACGATCATTTCCATACCTGAACGGGAGGTCAAATTTCACTGACCCTTGTGGAAGCAAATTTTGATACCCCTTGTGGTAGCAATTTTTCCTATGAGTATTTTTGAAAGCGATTTTTAAGCGATTTTTGCGGTTTTTTAACGAAAAACAGTCATTTTTTAGCAAAAACAACGTTTTTTGGACGTTTTTTAGCGAAAAATATAGATTTCAAGTGAAAATTCCGGCAAAGCCGGAAAATTCTTGGAAATTTTGGTTGTAAAACCAATTTTTTGGGCAATTTTCTTACCCATTGTGGACAATTTTCTTACCCCTTGTGGGAGCAATTTCGTGACCCCTTGTGAGCGACTTTGACGAGGGGGGGGGAAATTTCCCCCCCTTTCCCCCCCCTTGTCCACCTGTGATCATTTCCCATCACTGCACTCGATGATTCCCAAATTTGAGAAAACAGGATCTTCCAGATGTAAATATTTTGCATTACCAGCACTTATGGATAAATACTAGAAAGGGCTTGGCGATCTGAACAAGTTTTGTAATGCAACTAGGTCCCAGAAATGTGCGTTGTTTCCGAAATTCACGAAAACGTCCCTGTGTAAGAACAGTGAATTCTAGAAATTGGTACAATTCCAGCTCATAATTAGGCTTTAATTAATACCCTATATTTCAAATGTAAGTGCAAAAATATACAGCTGAAACAACTATTCGATCAGGAATACAAAATCTTGAACTTGCTACAATTTTGAAAAAACAAATATTTTTCTTAAATTAAAAAATTTATACTAAATATTAGTCGTCGTGATTCAAATTCGATATGTAGACTATTCTAAATCTCCAGTTCGGGACGATTCTAAAGTTATGTTGTTGGGGCTTGCTTTAAAGGTAAGTTTGCAATAAACTACCGAAATTTGTAGCACACAATAATCGGTCGTGCAAAAGCATATGCAAAAAATGCGTCCGCGGATCTCTGCAGACTTTCCACTTCTGAGCAAACGCACTTGGGTGAGAAATTTTCTTCCAATTTCAGACAACGTTCGTAGTAGTTGAGAACTTTTAATCATACCAGAATAGACAGAGGCGGACAAGACTGTCCAGAAAATATTAGAGAGCAATTCCATTTGACTGTTTTTATTACATATAAAAAATTTAGAAAAGAGAGAGAAAAAGAGAAAAAACAACAATAGAAAATTCAACATTTGAACAAAGTTCAGATGAAAGATTTTCAAAAATTTCTTGGAAAAAACTTTTTCAGTGTTGTGAAAATTGGTGCAAATTTGCAAATTTTGCCTCTTTTGCCGGATCGTCGATCCGGAAAAGTCAAGCCGATCCGGTTCGGTCGATCCGATTTGAAAATTTGTCGATCCGATCCGATCCCCACCATCAGTTGTGACACCATATCCCAGCGCGACGACGCTGTTAGACGCGTAGACGGGCCTTGAAGCGCTGCTGATCTGCGTCCAACACATATCGAACGAAAGCTGACTGATCCGTCAATGCATGTTAACGCTCGTCAGCTAAATGTGACCTGAGGACTGTGAAACTGGTTTGTATCAAAAATATCAAAAGGTTTATACTGAACTTCCCTGCATACGTGCTTCCTAGGCTAATATGGAGCGTTAAGTTTAGATTATAGCAGCTGCTGACTTTATGGAAGACGCTAGAATAGAGCCGACTAGCACGGAATTGGATGATTTCTGACAATATATATAGTTCTAAATTCGGTATGAATATTTCAGCACTGCTGGAGGGAACGGAATCAGCCTCTTCGCCGGCCAAAGCGAATCGATATGCGCGATTAGCCTACGATCGGTGCATGGACATTCGTAAGTAGAGAATTGTTTTTAGTCATCAAGAGTACATAATACATAAGAGTATGACAAGCGTCGCTTTTGATTTACCATAATCAAACAAATCTGTAGAAGCTTAGATAGTGACGGACAGTTAGTTTAGTTATTGTGAAAGGATTTAAATTGGGCTGTTTTTAGACGCGATAGCGAATGAACGCAGCACGCCGCTCTGGAAAACTATGGACAACTTGGGCGGTTGGCCGCTGCTGAGACGCTCTCAGTGGAATCGACACAACTTCAGCATCTCAGCCATGATGGCCCATTTGAAGCGAGAGTTTGCCGCGGACGTATTTGCCACCGTTTTTGTCTATGCAGACGGAAAGAATACAACAAAAAATATTATATACGTACGTTACAGGCAGAAAATACTCACTTGAGTGTCTCCTTCCCCCACTGAAACTTAAGTAAGGTCATGGTATTGAAACTTCGAACTTTCTGTACTCAAATCCTACGCGAATTTTCGATTTTTTTGGTCACAACGCACAAAAGGTGTACTGACAGTTTGTTACGTTTTTATGCTTGGGGCTGTCGGTTCGCGCTTCATCAAAATTCCAAACTTCGTTTTTCTAGTTCGCTCAAAAAATTCAGCGACTTACTCTTGCCGAAAGTGCAACTTTTGCACAAACCTTGCTGCAACATTCCTTTCAATTTTTTGCTACTAAAAGCAGACATTTAGGATTTGAAAAAAGATTCCGTCAAAAAACAGCAACATGTGACTGGCATTTTAATTTTCATTCAGAAAACCGACTGCTTCCATTTAACACCACTGCAACATGCAAACATCTAATATATGTAGATGCTGACTGGCCCTAAATGCTAAAATCGACAATTCGAAAATTTCAAAAAATGAAAAATGAATAAATGAGAAAGAAAATTTAATTATCTAGCTAATTACTAGTCAATTAAATTTTTATTCTAATCTTTAGTTTTAATCACTTATTTATTCCAAGCCTGCCACCATCTTGTCTTGCCTTTGTGTGTTGGTATGTATGACTCAATGTAATTTTGCTACGTTTAAGCTTAATTTCTATTGTAAGCTAATTTCTATATTCATCTTTACAGGTCAATTCAGCCTGCTTTCTTTCATTTTTTATTTATTTTTTGTTTTAGGTTGACCAGGGAACGCTGGCACTGCAGGCGAGAGAGTACTACCTGAATCGGACCATGTTTCGGGATCAGCTGGAGGGATATCAGAGATTAATGAACAGGACGATCCATCTTCTGGCCATGGATAAGGATATGGCCGTCCCGTCCGATGCTCAATATTGGATTAAGGAAGTCATCAAATTCGAAACAGATCTGGCAAATGTAATTTCCCACTTTTCGTGGATTATTATCGGATTTTTGCTTGAATATACTTAAAGTTTGAGTTGAAGTTTGAGTCTAACAAAATAATTTCACAGGCTGAAGTTCGCAGCCAACACTTGGCTAAGCAAATCTGGTTACTGTGAATTACTATTGTACCTATTTCTACAGCGTCAGCTGGGAAAAGAAGAGATGTTGCCGGGTCAAATCTTAATTTTTTCTTAAAGAGGCTTAATTTTTTCAAACTTCTAGTTTTGTTCATCACTATTTCATTTCGTCCACTTCTGTTCAAATTGCCAAAATCACACAAAACCACAATTTTCGATTAATTTTAGCTGACCAGCCCAGAAGCGGAGCGCCGCAACGCCACCCGGATGTATAATAAATGGACCCTGGGACAGCTGGCGGATGGAATCCCCCAGATCGACTGGAGACAGTATTTCCGGATCGTCCTACCGGATGAGGTCTGGGCCGTCGTGGACGACAACACCCATATCATTGTTCAGGAGCCGGACTATCTGAAACGGCTGAGCCAATTTTTGGACCAGTCTGATAAAGAGTAGGTCACTAAATCCTGGACTGCACTAACCTAAGTTTAAGAATTCGCTGTGGAATAGCAGACGGCTAAGTCCAGCTTTTGAATGGAAAATACTAGTCAGTCCTTCGGCTATTCCGCTGCTATTCTTAAACTTAGATTGGTGCAGTCCATGGTTAATCAGCCAGCTTGCAGTATAAAACTGCATCAGCAAATCATAGTAGTTAGTGAACTGAAGTTGTAACTTTTTGCTAGGTATATACAAACTGAATGTCTGGGGTGGGGTTAAAATTTTTTTCAATTCTTCCAATCACACACTCTGGGTTAAACTTAACCCGGTCCGGTGTGCCCACGAAGAGTTAACTTAAACTCTACTCTTCTTTACTGAAGTTACCGTTCATAAAAGGTGACTCCTAAGGCATTTTCAAGAAAGGGTAGAGTACACTTAAAATTAACTCGAACCTTTTCATGAAAGAATTAAAAAACGGAATGTCAAGCATACGTGGAAATTGCTTAAAAATGTTTGTTTTACCTCTACTCTGCTCTACTCTACCCTTTCTTGAAAAATGACCTCTTAGTAAATGGCAAAACATGTTCCCAGATATTAGAGCATCTAAGAGATATCTTGTAAGTTAATATTCAGGATATCTACGTAGTATCTCAACATTGTTAAGTATTGCTTTTCATTTCACTCTATTGTCCATTTATTTGGATTGCTGTAGTTTGAAATGATTAAATTTGCAGAACTGTGGCAAACTACATGTTCTGGAGAGTTGCCAAGTTGTGGAGCAAAGTGTTGGACAATCGCTTTGAAGATTTGATTCAGGTATATACACATTCCATCGTATTTGAAAGCTGTAAAGATTACAGTTTATGTGGGAGCTAGTTATTAAAAATATAAAACTACAAGTGTTGTCTCATACCAGCGTTTTCGACTATCCATTTAGGTAGTGTTTCAAACTTAAGCGTTTCTGACAGCATGTATGCAATTTTAAAATCATAGCTCAAATTTACGTAGAATTAGAAGATTTATGCTAAAATTTTATAGATGCGCCACTCTACCAGAACTTGCACTTTTGTCCTACTATTTTTTTTACTAATTAGTCCATTCTTTCTCTAATTACTTTGCAGGAGTTTCTCCAAGTGATGATGGGACGACAACGGAAGCCACCGAGGTGGAAATCCTGTGTTATGGCAACGGTCGGCTGGTTTGACATGGCAATGGGCTCTCTCTATGTGGCCGAACATTTTGACAGTCGAGATAAGAATGAAGTAATGCCGCTTCAACTTTCTGACTGACAGTTTCATTGTGGAAGCAAGAGTACATAATAGATAAGAGTGTGACAAGCGTAACCGTTAGTTTTAATTAAATAGTGATATGAACTGGTTTTGGCGAAATTTCATTTGCAAACAAAAACGATAAAAATGGTTTAATCTGAAACTCAAGGTGTAGATGCGAAATACATTTGAGCACAGAACGTCACTTTTTACGTTACGTTGAATTTGCTATTTTGCAGGCCTTGGCAATGATCCAAAACCTGCAGGCTGCGTTTACAGAAATCGTCAATGAACTGACTTGGATGGACGATGATACGAAACGAGTCGCCATTGAGAAAACCAACAATATGATCCTGCATATTGGATACCCGGCTATGGCTAAGAACTTAACCAAATTGGATCAGCACTATGAAAGAGCAAGTGTCGTATGCATATCTGCTGAGAAAATAAACTTATTCAATCTAGTCAAATCTGTAAATTTTCGCTTTCCGTTCTTCGAATTTCTCTTCAACCGGCATGACTAACAAGGGTTCCACTGGCTTTGGAAACTGGCTCCAGTTTTCAGCAGCCATTTTCACTTCTAGTTTCTGTTTCCTGAAAACGTCAATGTTGATAACGTTTTTGATGATTACAAAAAGCTTACATCAAAATTGGCTGAGGTTCCGCAAATGCCGCAGGTTCCAGAACACACAAGCACATACTACTGACAGCCCAAACTACGTGGGGCATTTAATACTTAACAAATTGATTGGTGAAACTAATAGTGTGACAGAACTGAAAACGGGAACCCTAGTGATTCGAATCCTCTTTTGAATTAAGATTTTTATTTTTTATTTTATTTTTATTTTCTTATTTCAGTTGGAATTCGATGAAACTGAAACCTATTTTCAAATTGCGCAAAAGATCGCCATCTGGGCTCAGCACAAGGAATTCCTGGAACTACTAAAACCGTTTGACAGAGAAAAGTATGCTTTAGTTCTTTTAATTAGCATGCATTCTAATTTCAACTTTGAATCGTTTTTAATTAATTGTACTTCACTACGTACCTTAAAATGTTTTATTTACAAATTAAGATGTTCAGATTAAGATTAAGATTAAGATTATAAGCTTAGGATGATGTTAAGATTAAGATTAGAAACTTAAGAGGAGATTAAGATTAAGATTAATTAGTGACTCACTTATTAAGCTTAAGGTGCTGGTTCGGGTTCGTGTATTTTTGGGCTTTGAAAGTGCAATTGTCGTTGAAATTTATTCAAATTTGCTGCAATTACATTATTTACCCTATAAAACATGTTAGAAAAGTCGCGGCTTGAAAATGTGAGTTTTGGGGAAATTAGCTTTATTCCGCCATAACTTGCACTATGACCATCCTACATGAATGAACTTATAGTCATTTGAATCCTCTCACCAAGACCTACAACTTTGCTCTTGAAAGTTTTCTTGGATTCCTTAAGGTTTAAGAGATAACAGCAAAAATTGATTTTCGAGGTCCAAAACCGGCCATTTTTCGAAAAATCAAATGGTCTGGTCCGTCGGTCAAGTATTGTCCATATTTGTGGTCCTAAAGGACATCTTACGCCCAAAGGAGAGCTCTCTGCGGTATCTCTGCCGGCGCACAGCAGCGAAAATGTGAAATTTTGAAAATCGCAACTAGATTGTTTTGAACACGGATTTCTCTCAACTCATGCAATCAATTAAAAAACGGCTTTACACATGTATTTTTGAGACAATTGCCGAGGGCTATTTTTCATGGTTTTGCATTTTGACTTTCAGTTCGAGAGAAATAAGCGTCCAAACTTGAAAATTTTGACGAAAATCGGGCCAAATTTACGTTTTTCTCAAAATCTTGAGCTTCTTTACTCGTTATACAATTTCAGAAAAAATAGCCCTCGGGAAGACGTTTCTTTTGAAGCCTGAACTGGTCGCTTTTCGTGAGTTTTCCCACACTTCGAGAAATTCATGTTCAAAAATTGTTTTCATGTTATTGCAAGTCGTTGTTCAAATATTATGTTGTTCAAGCCGAAGAGTTGAAATGAGACAGTTATACTGTACCTAATTGTAACAAGCACATTCTAAGCTTTAAAATAATATAAAAATTATTGTTGAACTCCAAAAATTGAGCAAATTACAGTCTTTCAAAATTTGCTGCAAATACCCGAACCAGCACCTTAAACCTCCCTGAATTATTCAATTATTTATCATTGACTTATTCACCAAGTAAGTTGTTAATCATCTATGCATGTAATATTGATATATTGATATATGAATTTGTTGATTGATATTGATTCATATATTGATCTTCAGATTTGACATAAGCCCGGCTGTTGTGAACGCATTTTATTCTCCGGAGAAAAATGCCATCAGTAAGTCGAAAACTGAAAAATTCTATTTCTTACTCGATTAACTTTTCTTTCTGTAACTTCCAGAGTACACAATAGATATGAAAACAATGTCCAGATTTATTATATATGTAGAGGATTAAAAACACTCAAAAACACTTAAAAACACTAAAAAAATTTGAATTGTTTGTTTCAGCTTTTCCTGCTGGCATCCTACAGCCCCCATTTTTCCGCGGTGATTATCCCAAGTAAGCTGCAGCGGAAATGCTAAGTTTTTAGCTTTTTGAATTTAATTCTACTTTAAATTTTTTAGAAACTGGTCGTATCAGCAAATCAGCAAATATCAGCAAATCGAAGATTTTGAGGACCTCAAGCAAATTTTTATACGCTATTTTTATTAAATTTACCCTCATTTTATAGGTCATGTCAAATTTAGCGATTTAATAGAAGTTTACTAATTTAAAATTTTCTCTGCATTCTAGATCTGTAAACTATGGAGCAATGGGGGCAGTTATTGGTCACGAGATTACACACGGGTTTGACGATCAAGGTAATTAGGCAAAATGATTGGCTTTTAATTAATTAGAAAAAAGCTTCATAAACTATCCAAAATAAACGGCAGTAAGTAAGAAGTTAGACCACTTAATTCTAACTTCACTCCAATTGTACAATATTCTTATTTTAATGCAACTACACACACTGTCAGAAATTCTATAAAATCTATGTTTGGGAATATTTCCATAGTCATTACGTGTAAACAGCTACAGATTATTGCTAGCTGAGTCAGATAGTCGCAAAGTGATGATCATAACTCGAAGGTTCATACCCAATGTAGTCCAGGAAACTTGTCCCGTAAGTTTGGTCAAAAACTCGACCAAGTTTCCATAAGGAGTTTCTAACTATTAAGCCTGGTCGAGGACCTTCCTTTTAAAGTACAAATACAATTTTTAATTAAATACAATATACTATGTTTTAGGTAGCCAGTACGATAAGAATGGTAATTTGCATAACTGGTGGTCACAAGCGGCCTTTGAGGGATTTAATAAGCGGACTCAGTGTATGATACAACAGTACAACAGTTACATTGTGCCGGACATAAATATGCCTGTATGTATACATAACTCGGAGTACATAATACATAAGAGTATGACAAGCGTTATCGTGTCTGTTCCCAGCCAGTGATTTTGTAAATCCCGAGTTTAGACTTGAAGCAATATTTGGTACACAACTTTGTTGGCCAATTTTATGTTTTACAGGTGAACGGCCATTTGACTCAAGGCGAAAATATCGCTGACAATGGAGGTGTCAAAGAATCATTTCAGGTAAAGCGTTTGTTTCAGTTTTTTAAGTGTTACAAAAAGTATCAATCAGCGATTATACATAACGGAATAATGAAAACGCCTAGGTCCCGTCAGGCAAAGCCTTAAGACAGAAACAGGGGAGAGCCAATAGTGGCTGCAGGCCGGTGCTTTTCATTACTTCTTTATGATTAATGCATGTATCCTTCGTGGATCCACCTGATAGCCCGCGCTTTACCTCATTTTCTTGACGTAAATAATCAATTGCAAGTATATATAATTTCATAAAAATGATTCGTTAGGAACATATTTAAGTTTAAATATCATTAAATTTCGCTAATATTTAAATTTAACTTTCACTAAATTTTGTGAACTATGAATTTCAGGCCTACAGAAAATATGTGGAAAGTCTGGGAGAAGAAGAACCACGATTACCCGGTCTCACGCACTTAACCAATGACCAGATATTCTTCCTAAGTTTTGCTAATGTAAGCTTTTAACAGGATTTTTTAATTTTTTAATTTCTAAATTTAAATTTGTTACTAAACTCTGTAACAGTGTATTTCCAAAATCAAAGTTTCCAATTGCATGAAGTCTAAAGCATTTGCCTGAAGTCCATAAATTCTTAGTTTTATACTAGGAATTAAATAAAAACAAATTTTAATTTAACAAAATTCTAATTTAAATTAACTTAAATGTTAAATTTAGTTCTGGTGTGGACACAAGAAAAGAGAAGCAGCAATTCAACAAGTCCTAACAGATCCCCATAGTCCGGAAAAATACAGGTATGTAAATGATTTCAACCAAATTTGTAACTAAATAGAGTTTATGGTGGAAAATGCAAAAATGAAGTCAAAATATTTAAATAAATTTTGATTTTTGGTGTCCAACATTAGGCAAGAACAATAAATCATATGACTTTGATTTTTGTAATGATCTAAATTGAAAGAACAAAATATTCAATCTTAAATACATCAGTATGGTGAGTGCAAATTTATTTTTATTTATTTATTTTATTTATTCATTAAAATGATTTTTCAGAGTTATCGGTGTCATGACAAATTCGGAAGCGTTTGCTCGGGCCTTTCAATGTCCCCTCGGAAGTCCCATGAATCCAACAAAATCCAACCACACGAAGTGCTCAGTTTGGTAAAACCCAAAATTTCCAATTATTGAACATCCTAATTTCCCCATTATTGGACCCCATCCAACCTCTATATTTTCCCAGGGCAATCCCGCCATCCCCGAAATTTTCTCTGAATCAGCTACCTATAATCTTGTCCATTTCCGAGCGAACTATTTTCGGCATTATGATCTCAAATGATTTTTATTCAACATTTAATTATGTAACTACTGTTTTCGTTGTAAGTATACTGTAATGGCTTTAAGGTGAATATGTTTGTACAGTCAAAGGGTCTGTAGTTTTTGTAAAAACTCTTTAGCCATAGTTTAGCACAATGCCAAATCCGGACTAAGTTGCTAATCCAGGTTTTATTAATTGTGGTTTAAGTAAACGATAAAAAGCTTAAGAAATCCAGATTTTAATAACAAAACCGATTAAACAGAAAAAAACCGTAGTTAATTCATTCGATTAATTTAAGTAAATAATTTAGACAAGAACTTTTTGTACATTGTTTTGTTTGATATCTTGACAGTTTGGGTAAACATGTAATCGTGTATGTATTTGTTATTTTTTCACTGTGTGCCGTAAATATATTTTTAGAGGAACTATTCGCTGATTTCTTGTTTTACATTTTTGTCCAGTTCAATTAATATCAAACGTAGCTGTTAGCTTCAGTAAATACATGAAAGAAAATTTATAAAATAAATTTATAAAGGAACTTTTATAAAATATCTAATCCAATTATGAATAATCATCTAAATATCAGGTAATGTCTGAACTCGACTTTTGCTAAATGCTGACTCTAGAACCAAATCGTGTTAGTACAAGTTTTGTCATTAACTCTTCTGGATTAAATATGTATATATTTATTGTTTGTTTCATCAAGAGTACATAATACGTAACAGTGTGATAGTTGGCGGATTTCTAATCTGCTAACAGCTTCAGGTACATGCTCTGTATGCTACGACTGATAAGAATAATAGAGCTACAAGAATAAGCCAATAGGCATGCTCTCTGTTATTAGAGCAAAATCCGTGGTCTGCACGCTAACGGCTGATTTTTTCTACGCAAACCCGACCCCAGTGATCCCCCTCAAACTAGTACACCTGGTCGAAAAGGTGGTACATATGCTCACTCTCTCTATGTTTACTTGTCTGACTCGAAAAACAAGTAGTGTGCTTACTATTTGTGTCTGCTTCGAGCTTCAACTTGCATGCATGGCTGGAAAATTCTTTTTCGTTCAACGCCTGATTTAGGAGGGTAATTGTTAGCGAGCAGATCATAATTTTGTTCCAATAACAAAGAGCTAGCCTCGTCCCCTACTCTTATCTATTATGTACTCTTGATTTTATTTAATTCTTGACTACTTAATTTTTGTATCGATAATTGCCGTAGCAAGTTTACCGTATTTAACATTACCAGCAAATTAGCACTCTTATAATTCTCTTTGTACATATTGATTAGAAATAGCATAAAAACTACAATTCTGCGATTGAAAACCTATTTACGCTTGATCATAGATATATATTGCAAAGAGTACCTAATATATAGCTTGTATAACTCATACTATTTTTTCAACTGAAGATTAGTATAATAACTAAGAGTGTGATAAGCGTCACGCTCTTAGTTATTATGTACTCTTGATATTGCGTATTAAGTTGTGGATTTGAGTTCGAGTAATTCTCCACGTGCGGACTACTTTAAAATTGTGACTTTTGAGACATTGCTTTTATTATATATATGATTTTTGCGTGTAACTGTATTTTCTTACGTATCTGTCTGTACATAAATAGTTTGAGTTCGTTTACAGAGACTGAATATTTTCGAATGGAAATGTTAGTAACAAGTAAGTGCGAAAAAGCGAGGAAAGATTGTTGGTTTTAATAGTCAGATTAAAAATATTAAGTTTGTTTTTGTCAAAATAATTTCCTTACATACTATTGCTTTACTAAAATATTTTACCTAAAGTTAAGGTCTAAAGCATGCTTGAAATTTCTGAGCCAAGTCCTAACTTATTTATTTGTCGTTTTATTTTCAAATTAATTGGAAATTTATTCAACTAAACTAGTGTTACTGCACAATAAATTTACATTGTACCTACTGTACTTTTGTACCTTCTTTATGTAGTTGTGAATCTTGTATTTGCTTTCATATATATATATATATATATATATATATATATATATATATATATATATATATATATATATATATATATATATATATATATATATATATATATATATATATATATATATATATACTAGTTCAGTTCAGCCTATGTACACCAACTTAGTTAACACCCCAAACACGATTACCAGTGATATAGGCCTAAGAAGGCGATTTTACCGGCTTGCTATATGGAGTTTATAATAGGAAAGTAATGCCGATTTCATAGTCCCAGTCGCGAGTAAACGCGCGTTGACGCTTCCTAATATAGCATCTCACCTAGGCGCCATGTTACCACTAGAAGCTTCGACGCGCCCATTTGTACCATGCCAGTTTATGCGCATCGACGCACGTCGACGCGCTTTGATGCGCGCAAAGTAATATTGACGTTTGTATACGCACGTCGACACGCGTACACCTGCATTCGAGACAATGAAGGCACCTTAAGACAGTGAGGTCTAGCGCTTAATCCTATTGTATTAGGGTTGCAATAAGTATGCTCGAAAGTCGAAACATTAATGTAGAAATCTCGGGTGGGGACTTCTCAATTCTAAATTAGTCGTTTTCGCTAAATTACATCTTGCATATGGAAAGGTTCTATATTACGCAGTTGAAGACGGAAAGTTTGAATTCATATAAAGAATACGGCTAGGCTGTAGCAACTACTGCATCAGTACCACTGGGAAATCACTTGAAATAATTAAAGCTCACTGGAAGCCTATGAAGCGTAAATACCTAGTCTAATTGCCGACTTTTGCTCATCTGTCATGAATGGTTCCAGTCCAGCTGAGCCGTTGCACTGTTCAGCTCAACTATCAGCAAAGAAATGCTGGAGACTACCTATAATTAGTAAGAGTGGTTGAGTGGCTAAGTAGGCAACGAAAAATTTTTCAAGGTTAGAAAATGTACAAATCCACAAGAATTATTTTGTATTTCTGCAGAACATATGTAGGAGTAAAGGGCATCAAAGGGTTAAAATAATTCGTATCGTCCACTGATTGATAAAATAATTTCAGCAATGCATTACACTGACGCCGATTTTTTTAACATTTCTCTCTTACAGGTTCATCAGAATATTGCCGCCGTTTGGGGCCAACTTGTATCACTATGTTGAGAACTAGCTTTTGAAGATGTAAGTCATCTAGTTCCGATCTGGCAGTTTTAGTCTTAGTTATACTCTCAGTTATTAGGCAGGCATGATCTGCACAATAACGGTTGACTCTCCCCCCCCCAAATTGGACCCCAGTAATCCCCCACAAGCGTACCTTCCTACGATCACTCGTTTTTTGTATGTGTTGCAGCTGTTCCAACTCTTAGGCCTTAGGGCCTTTTCGCGAATGGGTTAATCGAGCTAAAATCAGCTCGATCCTTTTCGCGAATGAGTTAAAAGAGCTAAATTTAACTCGGCGAGTTAAGCAGAGTGAAAATTTTTAACCCTTCGATCGTTCACGAAAAGTTAAAAATTAACTCTTTTAACTCTACTCTTTTCGTGAATGACACGTAGAGTTAAAAACGTGCAAAGTTAAGTTTAACTCCACCTTTTTCATGAATGGCTTAAATTTAACTACTGAATTATATACCGGATCAATTGTTATCCCAAAGACCAACCATTTCAAGTCAAATTTGATTTCTCTACTGAATTTTAATAGGCAAGCGTTTTCCTAATTGAATAAAATAAATTTAGAAATGTTTATTAATGAAATGAGTAAATATATCTTTTTCTCTTGTCATATTTGTTATTTAAAATGTTCCAAATGTTGGTTTTTTGAAGCTCTTAAATGTTGAATAGATGGACATTGCGAAAAGAAAATTATTTTAACTCTTCACGTATGCAGTTAATTTTCTCTCCCAGTTTAAACTCGTTAACTCTGCAAGAGTTGAGTTAAAAACAAGCAGAGTTAATTAACCCTGCGCATTCATGAAAAGGGTTGTGAATTTTAACTCTGCTCTACTCAACTCTACCCATTAGCGAAAAGGCCCTTAGTTACTATGTACTCTTGGTCTTGAACCTACTAAATCAGCCTACCGGTGACCAATGCTAAAATTAGAACACTTTATTACTAGAAAAATCTTATCGTTTATAGTTTGCAACAACATAAAGCTACAACTGACAGACTACAAAACAAATCCTCCTAGCAATAATCTTGCTTGACTGCCCACCCACCTCAAAACTATGACACTATACTCAACTAGCATTATAGTAATATTCTAGGCAAAGACCAAACAATAGGGTTGGGCATCGGAAAACGTCCCAGAAAAAAGGGTTTTTCCGTTTTTTTCCTTTGTTTTCCGGAGGGTCGAAAAAAACGGGGAAAAACGGGAAAAAAGAAACTCATTTTGAAATCAACTGTTCAATTTAAAAAATCCAGCCAACAGCTATGTTCTTAATTACAACAGACCACTGTTCTTTGTTGCTTCAACACTGAAGCCCTGCTTGCTTTCGCCCGCAAGGACAAAACATGCCTGGTGATGGCACATCTTTTGTAAATGAAAACTAGCAAACGAACTTTATGCTTACATCTAAAATCCAAAGTTGTGAAAGAATAAAAATTATGCACACGGAAAAATTATTTGAAAGATCTCACTGCTCCCAGAAACTATGTAAGGTATAAATATAACTGGGAATTGTCTGTTGAAACTTCGATTGGACAAAATTTTTCACAATTGCTTAGTTTGGATACACCAAAAAGCTAATAAAAGTGTTCAAATTGCGTTTACATGCCGAAATATTCGTTAAGACAGGCTACAAACGTTATAGAAACAAATTTTGAGACGCTCTGACACGATGTGGACAGCGGAAAAAAGTCGGAAAAAACCGGAAAAAAGTACTTTGTTTCCGCTCGACTTTTTCCGGAAAAACCAACCCTACCAAACAAAGATAACATCAAAACACATATAACACAATTTAAACAATAAAAATATGTAACAAACACAATTATTAAAAACAGTATAGGCAAACAACATCCAAAACAACCAACAAAATAACAGGCAAAAATCAACAAGGACATAAAAGACTCAAACATATAGTCACCGCTAACTGACGAATTTTTGAGGTCGACTTGGAACCGTGTTTCGCCGGACTGTCTCAAACACTACTGCTGACGTCAAAATCGGAGTAATTTATGAAAATCAGCAAGCTCAGCAGATAACCACTTAGATAATGGGGCCACCGACCAGAGGTTTGAGAAACAGCACAGTAGTATGAAATTTTTCGAATTTTTACAATTTTTGCACCACAAATCAATCACAATTGACTAAAGCGAAAATACCTACACCTACAGACACCTAGTTTCAACGAAAGTCTAGAGGAAAGCACAAGATTTGATCTCGACACATTAACTTTCACGAAGGGGATGATAAAGATAAAGGGTATCACTTCCACAAAGAATTAGCACCATCAATAGTACACACTCTAACAGTATAAAAACAATCAACAACAACAACAACAACAACAAACAACAGCCTCTCTAATCATCACTCTTCGAGGACTGTGAGCCAGGACTGGGGGTCGGCGACTTTCGGTCTAGGGGCGGTAGGTCGTCCAGTCGTATTGGCGATAGGTAGGGCGAGGGGGGGGGCTTGCGCCGCAGCGCCTCCCAAACTCCCAGCAGCGGACTCCTCCAGTCGTTTCCATTCCTGTTTTCGTCGGTGCTGAGCCATGGTCTGTCTGACTCGATCGTCAATCATTTTCTCCGTCAGAATGCCGTCCTCGGATCCACAGGCACTGGCCTAAAACAGATAGTAAGTACGTACATTATGCATAATCGTTTTAATATAATCTCGATTTAAGAGGGTAGTATTAAGCGAGTCAAATATGCTAATGACAAAGATTTTTCCGATTGCGCTCAAACTTTGTCACATCTTAGTACCTGGGTAAGTAGTATGAAAACCCGGGTTCCACCACACTTAGCTAATAGTTTTGGCTTTTTGTAGCTACAACTAATTTTTATACTGTGCTTTCTAGTGAAATAGCCTTAAAATGATTTACTACCTAAGGATTGTAACAACTATGAACTTGAAATTCTAACTAGCCTTAAAATCCTAAGTAGTATATGTGAGGACAGTTGACCGCTGTTTTCAGCCTATTTTGGGAGGGCTTTTGGAGGCTCTTTTGGATCCCATGGTTGCCATGGTAACGGTCAGTGGGAGACTTCTGCTAATCATATGAAATTCATAGGAAATGATAGCCTCCTGTTATAACGCTTACTTCTGACATTATAGTGAGGATGTCAACTATTGGAAACTTTTCTGAGGCTGCCAAACTTTTTCAAAACTTTTTCCAAACTTTCTCCCCATCATATCCTCAACACAGGGAGGCAACCAAACTTTTTGCAAACTTTCCTATGGTTGTCAACTGTCTTCTACCAAACTTTTCAAACTTCTTTAAACAATTGTCCTAAACTTTTTCAAAGTTTTCCCAAACTTTTTTCACACCAACTTTTTTTGTCAGAAGTTCCCAGTCAGAGGCTTTATTTTCGGGAGGCTCCAATTTGATCATATATATATATATATTACGTCCCTCTCTAATATTTTCTAGGAACTCACTGGGAGGCTCCAATTTAATCATATAATTACAGGGGGGTTTTAAAAGGATCTCACCTGGAACCTCAACAATTTCTGGGAGACTCTTAAATAATCATATATTTTGCACGTACAAGTTTTTTCAAGGCTGACTTTCATTGAATCTTTGTGAGAGGCTCCAATTTAATCATACAAGGAAATCTTTTCTGCATAAGCTTTCTCTCAAATAATTTTGAACTGGAGGCTCTTAAATAATCATATATTTTGTACATCACCCATTTTTCAAGGTTTACTTTCACCTGAATAATTTTGGGAGGTTCTAATATAATCATTGAGGCAATCTCCTGGAGGGAGGCTCCAATTTAATCATATATTTAACATGTGAGGCAACCAAAACTTCAACCAAACAGTCCTGTGGTTGCCAACTGTCACCTGCTATACTTTTGCATGTCATGTCTGCTAAGATTATCTCTCCCGATAAACATTTTCCACAGATTTCACAGGCAAAACCTTCCTTATGTATCTTCCAGAATTTATACGAAAATTATATACTTCAGAGCTCTTTTGAAACCGACCGCTCGCGACGACAGATCAAGTCAGACTGACGCCATCAGATATTTCACCCTTTTTATAGTTTTTAAACCCTACCTCCAGTACCTCTAGCACACGACCAGTACTCCCACTCATACTGTCAGTCATACGTCCAGTCATGCTACCAGTTTTTTTCATACATCCCGTACGCCCATACAAACACCCAGACATAGTAATTCCCTGAGATACTACGAGATCACCCAGTCAATTTCCCGATCACCCTTTACAGCTATACCTTTTGCATGATTGAGTCACTCCTGCAATACTCCGTGCATACATCGAGCTCCTGTATATAGCTTTAATCTTCCATCCACAATCAGATCTTGTTGCTTTCCGAACGTTATTAATCCTACGTTTCGTATTTGAGCCACTCCAAATTAGCTCCGAGTTAACACAGACTACACCGAGCTTACTCCGAGCCTGCTCCGAACCTGCTCCGTTGTTGCTCCATTTATGTGTTTTAACCTTATTTGTTCTTAATCGAGCCCTTCCTCGTCTACGCCTTGTGTCTTTTCTGGTAGTACCGCCGTCGCCAGGTCAGTATTCTTTTCAATTGCTCGCTTTAGGGCTACTTCTTCGGTCGAAAAATTATGCTCGTAGCCTGTTTGCTCCTCCAGAACCTTTTCAATGAGTGGGTCGTCCAGGAACTGTTTGCAACGTTGGATGTGAGCATAGATTAGTCTGTTCAACTCCTGTCCCACTTAAGGGTCTCGAGTTCATTATAGGCCTCAACTTCAGCTGTAGCCTCGGTATTTCCATCAGTGAGGTACTCTAGGTTAATCGTCCCATTCTTCGTTCGTATTTCTCCTCAGCCTGCCGAACAAGCCCATTCCCAAAACTCACCAATCGGTCTTACTGTACTGCCAGAATCACTACTTCTTGAAGATTCCGTGCTTGCATCCG
>JASAND010005653.1:0-30606 GCA_030248195.1 Trissonchulus latispiculum
TTTTCAATAGATAGAGATTTCGATTTTTTTCCTTTTTCTTATTTTCGCAATTTTTGACCGGTCACTGTGGTCGCTAAGGAAGTGATAGAGAAACGAAACCTGGACCGTTAGTTAGTTCAATATTATGTAATTTCTGAATATAAAACGAAATCAGCTCCAGCTAGTAACGTTCGACCTGAGCGACGACCACAAAAATGGTCACTTTTCGCTCTGAACCGACTTAGCCAGCTGCGGCGCAAAAAAAGTTGCGATTCTTAAATTCTTTAGAGGGTACTACTAGAACCTATAGCCCTTTAGGTTGGCCCACCGCTGCAGATCACGTGAAAGCGGCGAACATTATGTACAATGCAACCATCAAATAGGAGAAACCGGAAAAAAACATCGGCACCATAACCGGTCCGGGGCGCAACCTTTTAACGGTAAATGATACGGGGAAGAAATTTCGCACACATACTAAACTCGGCGTGCTCACAATTTGCGCATGAAATCTGCGCGGAATCTGTGAAGGATTTTGCGCAGCTTATTTTACACTGTCTCCAGGGACTTTTCACACATATATAAAGGGTCGCTGCCGCGACTCCTAAGATATTTTGTCAAAAAAGTTTCGGAACTCGTCGGAAGTTTTCCGGCCCATTTTGCAAACATTGACAAGTACTCAGACTGAATACGCACTTTATGTTCTATGTTCTTATTTATTGTATTTTCCCTACGTTTGTTCCCTCACTATTGTATCCCTGTAACTTTGCTAACTTCGTTCTATTATGTCATGTCGAAGCCGTCCACATCGAAGAGCATTGAAACAGACAACGTACCGTAGCAGGCTGTCCCACACTCGTCGACGAGACCGTAGGAACAATTTCCACCAGATTAGAGGCCCGAGCACCTCCCCCTTCCCCCGAGGGCCCACCGGCGGAGCCCTGGCGATCCGCAGCGGACGAGCCGCCACTTCCGCTCCCGCCTCCTCCGCCAAATTCCGCCAACAAATCCGCCGCACCATTGCTCCGCTGGTGACGTTTGGCCTTTTTGCGATTCTTCAGAATGTCAGAGATCAGGGCTGACGGGTTCCTAGAACAACAAAGTTAACAAAAATGAATGCTACGTTACTGTGCTAAAATTCCTGCCACCAGGTAAGGTAAAGGTTTGCCCCTGGAGATATCTCCGTCCCGCCACAGGACAAGGGGTGCCGGTGCTCATCCCCGGATTCTCAGTCGTAGAGCCAGGAGTGTCACCTCAATCAAATGATGACGGCTTCCGCGGAAGGGGGGCAGGCCCTTCCACACAGAATTCTGTTACCTTCCCACCGTAGCGGTACCCATTTACCGACCAGTTAAGAATGGATAGCTGGGTTGGCTAGAGCCGGGAAATAGTTTTAAATCTTCCTCCACGCAAAGATGCAGCACTGCATTTTGCCAATCGCAGTGACGATACGTACTTTGGGCGATACTACGGCAGACGCACACCTGTGCGTAACTTTGCCAATACGTAACCGATTTAGTTCAAATTTGGTATGGATGCATTTGAAAACATTTCTGATCGATCTGCAGCAAAATATTAAATATTTTTATTTTTTTCAAGTTTTCCAAGGTGCAGACCAAGGGGAACCGAAAAATTAAATCAGTTACTAACTTCTCTAAAGTTGCATACACGATTTCTCTGGTTAGCTGAACACGAATCTCAAAACGGTTTTTCGGTCCAGCTTTTCGTTAACTAGAAATAAACTAAAGTTGTAAGCTTAATGTCTATGCTTACGTCTAGCTAGCGAAAAATTTCTTTTAAATTATGAAAAACTAGTAAACAAATCCTTTAAGAAAGGCAGGAACGCCACGAGCAAAAAGAATTTAAATTGGGGCACAAAAGCGGCGTACGCGGGGGCCGGCGATAATCTTCCGAATTTTTAGTGTTCCCTCAAAAATCCTCGGACAGGCTTCTCCTTGATGCTACCATGCTGTCCAACAAACCGTCACATTTCCCTCAGATAAAATCCGCACTTTTCAGTTTAAATTTAAATTTAAATCCGCACTTTATGCTTAGCCGGCATCAAACACAAAATAAATTTACAATGGCCGTGGGCCGCGGTGAAACGGAGGGGAGGGGGGGGTGCAATGCATCGGGTTTGGGGTCCGGATTTCTCCTTTCGACAATGTTTCGAAAATTTAAGCTATTCTTGGCGTAAAGTTGGGTTCGGATCGGACCTATGTTCGTAGCCAAGGGAGACAACATCTTCGTCGTATCAAGCGTCAGTGCATGATATCAAGGTCAATGACCTGAATAATATAACCGCACCAGGCAAATGTGCATCAGAAAGCCACTCAACGTCCAATCTCTTTTGGATTTTTGCTTTCTCCCCAGATTTTTTATGCCCAAATTATCTTTGACAAATTTACGTAAATTTTTAAAAATTTAACTACTTCGTCAGTATCGATTTTTGCCCACGTCTGCAAAAAATCCTCCCCCCCTCCAAAGAAAAATTAAAAACCTACTCTGTCGTCTAAACTTGCCTACCCTTTCGGAGTCAATGAGCCTTCCGAAGAAGAACAAGAATAGCTGGATCCCGTAGGCGATGCTGACCGGGGCGAGGACTTGCGCTGACTATGACTCCGAGTATGATGCTGATGCTGACGCTGAGAGCGACGTCCACCACTATGTCCATGACTGCTACTATGATGATGATGATGATGATGATGACGATGTTTTGAGCTGGAAGATTTTCCCCCAGACTTCCCGCCCGAACTGCCGGCTGTCGGGGGCCCGTGCCGAGAGCCACTGCGGCTGCGTCGTTGCGACGGCTGCGGCTCATCCCGGCGTGAGCTGCGCCGGGATCGCTTGGAGCCGGGCGGATCGGACGAACCACCGGGAAAGACCAGCGGACCACCCCCGCCCGCACCGCTAGCCGCGGAGCTGGAATATTTTCGTTTGCCGCCGCCTGAACGACTGCCAGAAGGACCGCTATAGGTGGACGAGGCGACAGACAGCAAAGGTTGGGGCGGTGGTGGGGTCAGGCTGCGACCACGACCACGTCTAGAACAAAAAAAATTGAAAAAATAAAAGAAATGGAATTAAGAATTCACCACATTATGTACGTTTTATTCTTATCAGTCACAAAAATTTGAGTCTCCTTCTGTCGCCTTTTGTGACTGTGTCAGCATTAAATGAACTGGCAAAAGATGCTATTTTAAATTTAAATTTTAACCTACTAAGTTAAGTTTAAATATGAAATTTCAAACTTTAACCTACTCCATAGACTCCGAACCAGCACCGGCGGCGCGTCCACCCGACCGATGAGAATGACGACCGCCAAATGAGGACGAGGAATGATCCTTTCCATGATGCTCTCCGCGATCTCGATAGGAGCTGTGATGGGGTCGTTTTGAGACGCCCCCTGATCGATGCGACCGACTCCCTCCACCAGAGGGCTCTTCTGGGGGATAGTAGGACGGCCCCCCGGCCAAGGGTCCATTCAATACGCCCTGAAGGGGCGACAGATCCCCTCCACCCTGTATTTGCTGTTCCTCCTCTGCATATTCACCGTCATAGGAGGAGGGCGGGGCCGCGCCTTCCTCTGAACTGACATAGTCATAATCACCCGATGTCCCTCCGCCACGCGGACCCCCACTCGTCGACTTTCCTCCGTTCACCAACTGTCGCATAGATCCGCTGCCACTGGACGGGCCCCCCATCCCGCCAAAATCAGCATCCGCGTGGGGTGGGGGACTCTCAGCCCCGCGGTCTCTAGTCCTCTTTTTGCTTTCTAAAAATAAAGGCTTAATCTTATGAATCAGGTATGCCAAACTTAATAATGGCCCACAATTACTAGAAAATTAAGATTTTTGTCTACAAAATCTTATTTTCTCCTGTAATTTATAGTTTAATCGTCTTCTGTGTTGTTAACTTGTAATGACAAAAGACACCTTTTGCAATATTAACCTGCAAGAAATTGAGTGTTTTACTGATGATGGGTGGCAAAATCGCGCAAAAGTAGTCAAGGAGGATCCATTTCAGGTGTGTCTTTTGAAGATCCACACTTATGAAAACTCTCTGGAATGCCCAGTTCATAACATTAAAAGCTTTTGTTTATGGACCCTAGTGTTCTTGTTATCCGCATCACGATTTGCCCCCCTAGAAATATTTGCCAGCATTCCTCCACCCACAGGAGCAGGTTATATGGCGTTTTTCGGCAGCGGAAGGTCTATTGAGGAGTATAACAGTTCAAATGAGTAAACAATTATGTAGTTGTTATTTTTGCTGATATGAAAATCAAAATTTCTATCGTCTTATTATGTCACTAACAGTGTTTTTGATAGTTTCTTGATGTTCTGATTTCATAAATTAACTTTCAGAACATGTCTCGAATATTTTTCATTCTTTCCAATGCTTCGAAAAACCCAAATACAATTTGGTCAGATTATGATCCACCGAAAAAGTTGTAAATAGTGCGATATCGCCGGAAAACTTCAGAAAACATTATATAGATTTCGCTGTAAAAATCGTTAAAATAACAATACCGTATTCTCGCACTTAAGGGAACACCCACTTAAGAGAACATGTTCTCTTAAGTGAAATCGGAAAATACAGAACCACAAATAGAGAAACTACTGCAGTGAGAGCTAAAATTCTTAAGGCCGGTTTACACGAGACAACTTCCCAGCAACTATTTTGGGAAGCAACATAGAAGCTGAACACTAAGAACACTTTAGTTGCTGAGAAGTTGCTTACGATTTATACGAGGCAACTTGCAGGCAACAGTTTATCTACCAACTTTCTCCTAGCAGCCAATGACAATTCTGCGCGCCTAAAATTCAAACGGCGTGGCCTTGCTTGATTGGTTGTTGTTCGTGAGTTGCCTGAAAAATTCGCTTCAGGACCGAGTGAAAATTTCAAGTTGCTTACTGGTTGCTAGCGATTTTGTGAGTGTTCACACCAGGCAACTTTCAAGCAACTTTCAGTTGCTAACAAAAAGTTGCCTAAAAAGTTGCATCAAAGTTGCCTCGTGTAAACCGGCCTTTAAGATTTGACCCACTAATGTTGTATCTTAGTTCTTTCCAAGAAAAAGGAGTCTTTTATACCATAAACATGACCACAGAAATTATACAAAATAAATAAGTAAATCCGATGATTGCTTTTTAGTGATACTGGACATTCACTTAAGGTGGTGATTCCCTTTGGTCACATAAAGTTTGCACCATTATATATTACTCATTCATTACTTGGAGTTAAGAAGCCATTTTTATATCAAAATGTAGCTTGACATTTTGTCTTTTTAATGCATGCCACGAAACTAATGATGCTTTTCTAAAACATTTTTAACACATTTTAGAAGAAGTACAATTTTCCAGAATTTTTGCAGACCCAAGTAAATTTTTTCGCGAGACATCGGTTATATCATTCGATACCACCACCAAATAGCTGGGGACGATTTTTTATTTATTGTGAAATCGCTCTTCGTTATAGAGAAATAAGCTGAAATGTGTGCGTAACCTGTATTTTACCTACTTTTTACAAATTTGTCAAGCGATTACTTTCTTGAAATTCATCCTTCTGCGGAGGGACGTTTTTCTTGGTTTTGGCTAAAACGTTCACAATTTCGAGAAAATTTAGTGCAAAGTTTAAAAATTTAGTGCTTCTGTGCATTTTGCGAATTTTCTCAACCGTTGAGTGATCTGAGCAAAACCCCAAAAAACGTCCCTCGGCCCATATGTCCTCTCTATGATAGGGCAAAAAGAAATTTTGTCTGGTTCTGCAGTTTTGAAAAATCAATGTTCAAAAATTTTTGGTCTATATTTTGCCGTTATGTCAGAAAATGTTTGCTAATTTTTCTAATAATTTTGCTAATATCGTAAGCTCATATGAATGTCCTGATTATAAGCTTTAAAACGATATATAAAGCTCTTTCCAACGTCCAAAATTCTGAAAGTTATAGCGTTTTTAAAAATCACAGCACAAAAGGATACCACCACCTTAAGGGAACATGTTCTCTTAAGCGAGCGTGTTCTCTTAAGGTGGTGGTGTCCTTTTGTGCAGTGCTTTTGTGGTAATTTTTGTGAAAGGCTATAACTTTCGCAATGTTGGGAGTTGCAAAGAGCTTTATACATCGTTTTAAAGCTTATTATCTGTACATTCACATGAGCTTACAGAACTGGCAAAATTAGCAAAAAAATAGCAGAAATTTTCTGACAAGCTGACATCTAACAGGATGAATATAGACCAAAAGTTTTTGAACATCGATTTCTCAAAACTGAAGAATCGGTCAAAAGATCTTTTTGTGCCACCATATGAAGGACATATGGGCCGAGGGACGTTTTTTCGGATTTGGCTCAGCAGGTCTTAACGGTCGAGAAAATCGGCCAAATGCACAGTAACAAGAAATTTCGCAACTTCGCATTGAGTTTTCTTGCTACTCAATAAGTTTTAGCCCAAACCACGAAAAACGTCCCTCCGCAGAAGTGCAAATTTCGATTCTGCCGAAAATCTCCGGAATCCGTCGAGTAGTTTTTGAGAAATCGATGTTCGAAACAAAATAATCGCAGTTTTGCCAAAATGGTTTTTCGGCCAAATCTCTAGCTGAAAGCAATAAAGTCCGGCTAATAGGTATTCATAAAATGTGCATTTGGACGATGTATCGATTGAGTATAACTAAGCCAATTTTGTCCTAAACATGTGGCAGTAATTTTGAAAAAACTGATTTTCTCGAAAATGGCCATTTTTTGACCCTAAAAACAGTTTTTTGCTTATACTGACTTAACCACTGGATATAGCTAAAAGGTTGTAAGAGCAAAAATGTTCATTTTCGAGTCCTCTTTCCAGCGATACCAACCAATCCCGTGTCTTGTCTACCTACAGGGAGCTTAAGGCCAAAAACCAAAGCTTTCTTATCTTTTGGCCTAAGAATATGGGACTGGTCCTAAAATGTTAAAGAGCACGGAAATAGGTTATTTCGTAAGTTTTAGCCCTTTGCGTAAAGGATTAAAGCCGTAGGATTCAAAAATACCCGAAAGGAAACCAGCACCTTAAGTGAAATCAGAAAATTTTCCGATTTTGCCCGTATTTAACTTAAGAGAACATGTTCTCTTAAGCGCGAGAATACGGTAGGAATATTTTTCCATTGTATCTTTTTTCCCGTCCCTTTTTCCGCACCCATGCCTACAGGTAATATGCCATCCGCTGTGAGAAAAATATCTGTTGTGGCTTGACGGTATGATAGAAATTCGCGAAGTACCAAAACATTGAAATTACAACTGTGAAATCGAAAAAAGTTTTTGAAAGTAAGTTTGTATATATATATATATATATATATATATATATATATGTAATAGGCAGATAATCTGATATCCGTTTAACATAAAACAGGCGGATGTTCGGATACGAAAAACTATCCGGTGCCCATCATAAATTCAATCAAAGACCGACTCAAGTCATAGACAGTCAAAAACTAGCAAAAGCATACTGACAATTCATGTAACTTCATTCATCAATTATACATATAAAAGGAGAAAGAGAAATTTTCCAAAACCTACTTTTAGACCGCTTGTCTTTCTTTGAGGATTTTGGCATGTTAAACAGAAATGCGTCAAACAAACTTTCAGTCTTCAAGCAAAACGAATCGGTTCACTTCGCTGGATCAAAGACTAAAATAAAGCATATACATACAGTCTACAGTCAGTCAAAAAATCTACTTCCAGTGTGGGCTACCGGTATGAACTATATAAGACTTTAATAGCCTATATATATATATATCTTCAAGGACGTCCAAAACTACCCAAGAGGGTGCATTATTGCAGGGCATTTTTCAGGATTTTTTTCAGGAGGGGGGATTCATAGTTTCCTTTGTGGGGGTGGGGGAATCCCCCCAAAATTTTCGACCAACTGTACCCCCCCCCAGATTTTTTGACTTGCCCTCCCCCAACTTTTGGCTACCACCCCCGAACCCCCCAACGATTTTTGGACCCAAAAATTTAGCTAAATTTGGTTGAAAAATTTCTGGGTTTTTCCAAACACTCTCAAAATATTTCTGGGGGGTTGAAAAAATGGCTGGGGGCTCACTAGCGTAGCCAGAAAATAATTTCGGAGATGGCAAGCCAAAAATTCTCTGAAATTTCTACCGCAACTACATATGGTGGAAATTTTCAAGAAAAATCTGGTGCTTTTAGAGATATTTTCACTAAAAAGTAGCGCCGCAGCCGAAAATTTTAGAAATATTTATTCGCGCTGCTGCTACCCATTAAAATTTTTTCTTTTGTCTCCGATTTCGGGGGGGGGGCATGCCCAGTAGCGGCGCCAGGATTTTTTGAAGGGGGGGCCCGACCCAAAAATCCGGCGACCTTTTTTGGGAAATCCTTAAATTTCTTAAATACACTCAAATTATGCATATAAACAGCTGAAAACTTTTTCAAGGGGGGGCCCGGCACCCCAAAGGGAGGGGCCCAAATCGCAAAACGGGGGGCCGGGCATAGGTGTCACGGGGATTTGGGTTGGGGGGGCCCCCTCCCCCGGAATTTTGGGGGGGGCCCCCTTTTTAGACCCTCCCAAACCCCCCCCCACGACCCCCCAAACCTCCCCCAAAAAATTTTTTCTATTTTTATGCCAAAAATCGCATTTTCAGCCATTGCTAATGCCGAAAAACATGAAATCATTAAGTAATTTTAACATTAGACAGTGTTCTTAAACTCGAAAACTAGATTGCCAACATGTTTCTGAGTCCAGAATAAGGTCAATATTGAGTCTAGAAGTCCATAAAACCGTTATAAACGTGTATTTCTCGCGATAATAAACACGTTAAGCCAAAAATTTGGACTTTCTTGAAAAATTTTGCAAAATTTGCCCTCAAAATGCCCAATTTTGGGCCAATTTTCGCGCCTTTGGCGCGACTCCCCCCCCCCCCCAGGTGGGGGGGGGGGGGCGGGGGCCCCCCAAAACTTTCTGGGGGGGGTGAAAAAATGGCTGGGGGGGTTACCCCCCCCCCCCCAATTACACCTATGGGGCCGGGCCCCCCCCTGGCGCCGCCACTGGGCATGCCCATAGGTGTGGCTGGGCAAAAAATCTGGGGGGGGGGGGGGGGGTGTTCCGCCCGAGGGGGGGGGGACCCCCCCCCTAAATTTTCGATTTTATGCCATTTTTGGCCACTTTTTGGCCAAAAATCTGGGGGGGTAGCAAAAATCTGAAACTCTGGGGGGGGGTCGCCAAAATTTGTCATTTTGGTGGGGGGGAGGGGAGGTCCCCCCGCCCCCCCCCCCCCAACACACCTATGGGCATGCCCTCCTCGCCATAGGTGTAACGGGGATTTGGGTTGGGGGGCCCCCTCCCCCGGAATTTTGGGGGGGCCCTTTTTAGACCCCCCCCCAACCCCCCCCACGACCCCCCAAACCTCCCCCCAAAAATGTTTCTATTTTTATGTCAAAAATCGCATTTTCAGCCATTGCTAATGCCTAAAAACATTCAACTATGAAGTAATTTTGACATCAGACAGGGGTTTTAAACTGGAAAGCTTGACTGCCAACATGTTTCTAAGTCTAAAGTAAGGACAATATTGAGCCAGTAAGTCCATAAAATCGTTAAAAACGTGTATTTCTCGCAATAATAAGCACTTTAAGCCAAAAATCTGGACTTTTTTGAAACATTTTGCAGAATCTACCCTAAAAATTCTCAATTTTTGGCCAATTTCTCGCGCCTTCGGCCCAGTTGGGGAGGGGCCCAAAAATTTTTGGGCGGTTTGTAAAAATGGCTGGGGGGGTTACCCCTGCCCAATTACACCTACAGAAGTTTTGAAAACTGGCCAAAAAAGGCGACATTTTCTATATTTTAGCCGTAGTTAGTTTAGTTTAGTTAGTTTTTAAATTTAGGCGTTTTTGAACCGTTTTAAAGCATAGGTGCACCTGGGGGGTGGGGGAGGGAACCCCGGCACTTATGTAGATGGGATGGGGGGACAAAAATTTTGCCTTGGTCCCCCCTTATGGTTCGAAAAAATTTTTTGTCTCCGATTTGGCTGAGAACTTGCCCGTAGGGTAAATCGAGGTCGCTGATTTAAAAAATCGAGTCCAGAAATCGATCCGATCGATCTATCGAGCAGTAGAATCGATCGATCAAAATCGATCAAAAAATTTTTGTCTCCGATTTTCGCGAAAAGTTGCCCCGAGGGTAAATCTGGGGTGCTGATTCCGAATCTGCAATCAAAATTTCGTGAAAATCGATCCTGCGCCCGCAAAAATCGATTTTCATCGATTTTTCAAAAATTCGTCAATAATTCGATTTTGGCAGCTCGTATCGAAATTTCGACTGCAGATTCTGAATCAGCACCATAGGTGTAAGGTGGGGGGGGGTTGGGGGGGGGGGGGGTAGCCCCCCCACGCCTATATTCAACCCACACCCAAAACTTTTTGGGGGGGACGTCCCCCCCGCCAACTGGGGGGGGGGGTAGTCGCGCCGAAGGCGCGAAAAATGGCCAAAAATTGGGTATTTTTAGGGTAAATTTTGAAAAAATTTTCAAAAAGGTCGAAATTTTTGGCTTGAACTGTTTATTATTATGAGAAATAAAGGTTTTTAACTGTATTATGGATCTTATGACTCAATATTGACCTTATTTTGGACTTGGAAACATGTTGGCAATCAAGTTTTTGAGTTTAAAACCACTGTCTAATGTTAAAATTACTTTATGGTTAGATGTTTTTCATCATTAGAAACGGCTGAAAATGCGATTTTTGGCATAAAAAATGAAAAATTTTTTTGGGGGGGGGGGGGGGGGGCCCGGGGGGGGGTGGGGGGGGGGGGTCGCCAGAGGGGGCCCCCCCAGAAAATGTTGGGGGGGGGGGGGGGCGCCTCCCCCACCCCAAATCTCCGTTACACCTATGATCAGCACCCCCGAATTATATACCCTAGGGACAACTTTCCACGAAAATCGGAGACAAAAATTTTTTGATCAATCGATTCTACTGATTGATAGATCGATCGGATCGATCTCTCGATTCGATTTTTGAAATCAGCGACCTCGATTTATATACCCTACGGGCAAGTTCTCAGCCAAATGGGAGACAAAAAATTTTTTCGAACCATAAGCGGGGACCAAGGCAAAATTTTTGTCCACCCCCCATCTACATATATAAGTGCCGGGAACCATAGGTGTGGCTGGGCAAAAAATCTGGGGGGGGGGTTCCGACGGAGGGTGGGGGGGGTCCGCCAAATATCCCAAAAATCCCCTAAATTTTCGATTTTTTTGCCATTTGTGGCCACTTTTCGCAAAAAATCGGGGGGCCTAGCTAGTCTGTAAAATCTGGGGGGGGGGGTCGCGAAAATTTGTCAATTTGGTGGGGGGGGGGGGTCCCCACCCCCACCCCACCCCCCATAGGTGTAAGGTGGGGGGGGGGGGGGGGGGGTGGGGGGGCCCCCCCCCCCAACCCTTTTTCCACCCCCCCCCAAAACCTTTTGGGGGGGGGACGCCCCCCCCCCCCACCGGGGGGGGGGGGGGGAGTAGTCGCGCCAAAGGCGCCAAAAACGGCCTAAAATTGGGTATTTTTAGGGTAAATTTTGAAAAAATTTTCAAAAATGTCCAAATTTTTGGCTTAAACTGTTTATTATTATGAAATACACGTTTTTAACGGCACTACGGATCTTATGACTCAATATTGTCCTAAATTCGGACTTGGACACAGGTTGGCAATGAAGTTTTTGAGTTTAAAACCACTGTCTAATGTTAAAATTACTTTATGGTTAGATGTTTTTCATCATTAGAAACGGCTGAAAATGCGATTTTTGGCATAAAAAATGAAAAATTTTTTTGGGGGAGGGTTGGGGGGGTCCTGGGGGGGGGTTGGGGGGGGTCGCCAGAGGGGGCCCCCCCAGAAAATGTTGGGGGGGGGAGCCTCCCCCACCCCAAATCTCCGTTACACCTATGCACCCCCCTAACACGCCTATGGTTAGGGGGGGGGGGATGGGACCCCTCCCCTAAATGGAAAAGTGCCCCACCCTCGAAATTTTGGAGGCAGACCCCACCCCCCCCCCCAAATGGCCAAATCACAGACCCCACCCCCAAATGGACAAATCCCAGATCCCACCCACCCAAATTTGCCAGACCCCACCCCCATCCTCAAAATTTTGAAAATTTTGCCTCAAAATTAGTAAAAATTCGAATTTTTTTTGAAAAATTCGAATTTTTTGCAAAAAATTCAAGTTTTTTCGAACAAATGAGCAAAAATGAAGAAATATATATGTTGATTTTTAGTTGGACTTGGACATATATACTGTAACGTTTTTTAGCAAATTTGCAAATGTTTTATAAATTTTTGACCAAAAATTTTTTACCCCCCCCCCAAATTCGATTTTTCCGGACGCCACCCCACCTTAAAACGGCTGACCCCACCTACCCTAATTTCGGCTACCCCCTCCCTCCCCCAACGTTTTCTCAAAGTACACCTTTCTTTATCTGTTTTAAAGCGCTTTTAAATGACCATTTTTCAGCAAAAATTAGCTAACTTTTTGGGTCTAAATATCGTTGAGGGGTTCGCGGGGGGATAGCCGAAAATTGGGGTAGTGTAAGTCAAAAAATCTGGGGAGGGGTAAAAGGTGGTCGAAAAGTTTGGGGTACCCCGCCCCCTCCAAAATGTCTGTCTACGGCCCTCGTACCCAAAAACTAAAAATATGCAGACAAGAGTCAAAAAACAAACCAGGCAATAATTGCTATTTTAAAAATATTTTTCATTTGCCATTGTTATCGCGAACTTAGACGTTTTATTATCTGGTATAATGGTTGTAATACTTTAGAAAAAACAAATCTCAAGAATTAAAAATAAGATTGTTCCAGAGATTTAGGCCACCACTACGGTGAAAACTACATTTTAAGCTCGAACCTATCTAAGCTAGATGAGCGATATGTATAGGAAGCCTAGTGTAAGACAATGACATAATGTTGACACTTCGCACAAAACATAAGTGTAGGATGAACACAAATGATGTTTTGCCCCATACCAAGCTAGAATTCATACTCTACAACGCTCACATTCATAAATTTGTTAAATCCAGATACATCATCATAGGAATTGGGATTGTCTTTGATGTATTATAATATCGACATGGAGAATCGAGTGGGTAGAGAGACCATCTCGTTCAGACGGGACCGTTTATGTAATATTGAGTATTAGCGCCTTTCCCCCACAAATGTCTTTATAATTGCAAAAATCTTCGTCTCTATCTGCTTTTTGGCCGCAAACATAAATACCTGCAATTTCGTGATACATCCCTTCGCAATTTGTCATTTTTAGACGTCCGTTGAACTTATGGTAGATACATCTCTCGTCGTAGTCGGGGCGACTAAACTAGGAGTGCCCAAGTTTGTTGGATCACGTCCTTAGATTGTTACACGAATATTTACCATACGCGTGGTCAAGAGACTGGGTTACTTTTCGTGACTTTCAATAAACAGCTTCTCATTGCTGGTTGATTCAAAGGAAACCCCTCCGCTTTTTGCCATCAGAGATTACAACGTGTTGGAAGCCTATTCATGGCACTGTCTGTGCTGTAGCCATAACGGTTGGAATACAATATCAGTCTAAACTCGAACATGACTCGAAAACTGAACATTTTGCCATTCAACGAAAAACTTTCATTCTAAAACGACCCTGGAACCTAACTTTGGTGCGAACATACATCCCATAGGTCAGGGAAACTACGCCAGATGTATGAAAGGCCATAGCTTGAATGCCATTTCAAACAAAAGAAATGTCGATTTTGGTCTGGTTCAAAATGAATTTCAAATTTCTTCGCAAAACAGTGCTGGCAGATTTGGATAAAACGGAGCTGACTTCGTCTAGCCTAGTGATCCTATAATGAGTTTCTCTCTATCACCATCCTAAAACAATGTATGGCTGACATGTTGATTATTCAGTTAAACATCGTTTGTGCAGCCTGTCACACGAAAG
The DNA here is from genome assembly GCA_030248195.1 of Trissonchulus latispiculum. Taxonomy (NCBI): domain Eukaryota; kingdom Metazoa; phylum Nematoda; class Enoplea; order Enoplida; family Ironidae; genus Trissonchulus; species Trissonchulus latispiculum. Next base: position 13,899 of record JASAND010005653.1, read on the forward strand.
AAATCAACTTTCATAGGTATAATAAACTACAGTTAATAAATTAGTTCTATACCATGAAAGTATTTTCACAACTTCGCCAACACTTTTAAACTAAGGCAAATTGAAGGTTAAATCCCTCAAACAAGCGATTGGGCCTGATGTGAGCTATGCTGACAAGAAACCAAGAATTTAGTGCTAAAAATGTTTGAATCTCATAACATGTTTAGAGTATACTTAAGGGGGCGCTTGCATTACCGGGAACGGTTCTCCTGACTTTATTTTCCAACGAATCTATTTAAAACCTTCAGCATAGGTAGCTGGTTCTAAATGCTAGCAATATGTAGTATTTGAATAATCCAGTGCTTGGCTTGCGACTTACACAAGAGGGATAAGCTGAAATTTTCAAAACGCTGTCACTTATTAACGGCTGAACGAAATTAGCTCAAATTTGGCACAAATGCGTATATGAACATAACGCAGGGGCAATTTTTTCAGTTTTTCGATTTATGCAGTTTTGAGTATTTTATGAATAATCGAAAACTTTGAAAGTCAATATCTCACGGAATATAAGATTTAAACAAAAACTAAAAAAATTGCCCCTGCATACCCGTCAAATAAATGTGCATGCAAAATTTGAGCGAGTTTGGTCGCAACATTTATGAGAAAATCAAATTGAAAAATTTCGCACTAATCGCTTCAGTTTTTCGCAAATATTATGCTTTTAATAAGTCGCATAGTGTATTTCATGAAATAATAAACAAATTCAACACAAAAGCAACGTGAAAAGCCCTGCAGAATTCATTTCCGAACGATAGGTTTTTACATTGGCATTCGCTTTGAGAATGGTAAACGTAACTTTGTCATATATTCAACCGCCTGTAACTTTTGATTGCAACCACGTACAGGAGAGACATACACATCGTTGTAACGAGCTTTTTATGCTCTTTAACCTAGTGCATTCGTCGTTGTCGTTTGCAGATTTAATAAAATTTCGAAATTTTAAGCCATACCGGTAGCTACCCAAGCACGTGGTCTCCGTTGCCGAAATTTTGTCAATAGATGCCCCGCCAAACAAAGTAAGTTTAGTTGGGATTTCTTCAAAATTGAGCTATCGGTCTAAATTTTATATCTATAATCCCGATAATGCAAGCGCCACCTTAATGTGGTGATTCCCTTTGGTCACATAAAGTTTGCACCATTATTACTCATTCATTACTTGGAGTAAGAAGCCATTTTGTTATCAAAATGTAGCTTGACATTTTCTCTATTTAATGCATGCCACGAAACTAATTTTACTGTTCTAAAATATTTGTAACACATTTTAGAAGAAGTATAATTTTCCAGAATTTTTGCAGACTCAAGTAAATTTTTTGCGAGACATCGGTTATTTCATTCGATACCTCTATCAAATAGCTGGGGACGATTTTTTATTTATTCATTTATTGCGAAGTCGCTCTTCGTTATAGAGAAATAAGCTGAAATGTGTGCGTAACCTGTATTTTGCATACTTTTTCCAAATTTGTCAAGCGATTACTTTAGCTAGAAAGCAGCAATCGGGGCAACTAAAAAATCGACCCTGGGTATATTCGTGTAGAACACATTTGTTCAGTAGCAGCTCCCCAGCTTGCATGATGAATGCTCCACAATCTTTGGAAACAAATTGGTCGTGTTTTTGCAAAAACTGCTTTTTTATGATAGCAGCCTACAGGATAGCAGTTGGAAGATGATCATGCGTCGGATAATTTGTCCCTCTGAGACCTTCAGATCGACGCCCTTAGTTTGATTTTACTGCTCGCGTAGCTCAAGAAATGTGGGATTATTTGATTTCTGCAAAAATGATAAGTTTTCGTCGCCAAAACAAGAAAATCGGCTTATCTCATGATAGAGAAAAGCTAGAAACTTGCTTTAAAAAGCAAAAATGTGAAGCTCGATGAGATCTTTCGCATGAATATAGTCATAACTGTATAGCAGCTGCCAAACGTTCAGAAATTGGGAAAAACCACTCTGACCGGAAATCTCGAATTTTTGAATTGGAATTGCGCGGAGGGTGTTAGAACGCTAAAAGAACTTATTTCGGAAAGTTTCATCAAATTTCATCTTGATTTGCGCCGCCAAACAACAATATGTGCCCAACAGGAATCACCACCTTAAATAGTTAATAGTTAATTTTTTGGCCATTTCTATTTATTCCTTTACCATTTTTTGTTAGCCCTAATCTCCGACAGTGGTGTCCCTTGTCCGGGTTGGGGTGATGGGCTTGGAACCACTCCCAGACCCCCCATCGTTAACCTATGAATGCAGCGTGCCATAATTTTGGCATTAAAGCGCACATCTGTGCAGCCAGCAGAACACCGAAAGGACACAAATGGTTGGTACCGCTCATTTCGCTAATTAACAGGCATAACTTCTCAGTGAAGAACTTATGAAGAACCAGCAGTTCTGATGTGGATCCTCCAATCTATCATGTGCATCCAGTTTTGTGTGTGCATCACGAACACTATAGGTGAACTTAAACTGTAGGTTCAGCCACTTTACACAGCAGCACCAATCAGGATCATTCCTAGCAATATGTGCGAAGAAAAAGTTCAGGACCTGTAGCTAAGAACGACACAAACTCAGCTAAGGATAAGATAACTTATATCTGGATAAGAGAGCGCATATTTGGCTAGCTACCATCATTGATTAACGCATGCACAAATACTCAAAATTTAATTAAGTTTTATATGATAAATTTGACTCTACCATGTGAAAGAGCAAAAAAACTTTAAAATGATGTGCATATCTCGTCTGTACGTGGTTTCCATCAAAAGTACAAATGGTTTAACATATGGCCAAGTTACGTTGACCGTTTGCAAAGTAAAAATGGGCTATTCAACCTTTTGGGCATGTATTGTTGATTCACGGCCCTGTCATTTAGAAACTGACAGATATGCTATCCAGCTTGAAACGTATGTAGTATATTGATGCAAACACACAAAGTGACGGATCAAAGATAACTATACTCAAATATTCTATTCTTTAAGGATTATTAGCTTCAGAGTTATATATAAGATATATTCTTCATGACATTCTCCCCGCACATTGTTATTGCATGTCGCCTTTGTTGGTGGAAGCATCGGAGATGCCTGGTAGCGGCATCCCACTGGGATCATCGGAGATGCCTTGTAGCGGCATCCCACTGGGAGCATCGGAGATCCCTGGTAGCGGCACCCCACTGGGAGCATCGGAGATACCTGGTAGCGGCACCTCATTGGGAGCATCGGAGATGCCTGGCAGCGGCATCCCACCCCACTGGGAGCATTGGAGATGCCTGGAAGCGGCATCCCACTGGGAGCATCGGAGATGCCTGGCAGCGGCATCCCACTGGGAAAATCGGAGATGCCTGGAAGCGGCATCCCACTGGGAGCATTGGAGATGCCTGGAACCGGCATCCCACTGGGAGCATCGGTCGGAGATGCCTGGAAGCGACATCCCACTGGGAGCATCGGAGATGCCTGGCAGCTGCATCCCACTGGGAGCATCGGAGATGCCTGGAAACGGGATCCCACTGGGAGCATCGGAGATGCCTGGCAGCGGCATCCCAATATCCGTAGATTTGATCCAGGAGGAGTCGTTGACTTTATCAACCATGTCAGTTACTACCAAGGCAACGTTATCTGCATCTTTGACATCTTCCATGGCTAGCTCCAGAGGAATGATATCTCTCGTTCCTCTTCGGGTTACACCACCGTTTGCCAGCTCCAGTTGGGCATATCTGACCTCTCCGTCTTCGGATGTCAGCAGGCTTTTTAAATTGGCTAGTTTCCAAGAGACCCTTGGAGTGTTGTCCTTCAACAGGACTACCTCGTTCACGTAGGGTTTCCTGGGAACTTTTCCCTTTGTTGATTTGAACCAGAACTTGTGTGACTCCTTCAGCTCCTGCAGATAGAGAGATTGCCACACTTTCCAAAATTGGTCGAGCCGTCTCAATCCCTTCTTATATTCTTGAAGTAGGATTTTCTTTGCCTGGCTCGTATAATCTGGGTCGTTGGCATCTTCTCCAGAGGGGGGTAGGGCCAAGTTTACACTTGGAGAAAGGAACACAGCCGGGGTGAGGACTGTTGTATCCTTTATGTCACATCCTGTAGTAGTCAAAGGTCGAGAGTTAAGTACACCTTCAATTTCTGTTAGCAGTGTGGTCAACACATCCTCATTTACACTTGCACTCCATAGAGATTTCTTCAAAGCTCGCTTCACCAGAGCTACCAGCCTTTCATAAAAGCCACCTGCCCATGGTGATCTTTCCGGTATGTTCTTCCAAACTATCTCCTTGTTCGCAAGCAGTTTTACCAATTCAGCGTATGTAGCGTCTCCAATTTAGTCATCCCAAACCGCCTTCAAAACGTTAGATGCCTTCAAAAACTGTGTGGCGTTGTCCGTGAAAATTTCTTCTGGACATCCCCTTCGTGCAACAAATCTTTTGATAGCATCGACACCTGCATCCGCAGTGCAGTCCTTGATCAATTCCAAGTGAACAGCTCTTGAAATAAAACAAGTAAAGATTGCTATTCACCGTTTCTCGTATGCCGCCACCTTTAGCGCGGGCTCGATGAGCAGAGGTCCCAAATAATCCATGCCCGTATGTGCAAAGGCTGTTCACTCTTGATGGTAGAAGATTTCCTATTCTCGGAGTTCGAAAAGGACCGCCTTCACATCTTCTGTAGATGACACAAGTACGGATCTGTTTCCCCACAGTTGCGAGTCCATGAGTGAGATATCCAATATGTCTGCCTAATTTCGGCTAATGTGATTCTCTTACCTAAATGGAAAACATTTTTATGGGCGTTGTCTATCACCAGATGAGTGAAAACACTTGCTTTTGGTAGCAAGTAAGGAAACTTGGCGTTATTAGAAATTTTCGCATGAGCAAGCCTTCTCCCACAGCGTATTAGACCACCATCAAGAAACAAGTCCAGCTGTCGTGGAAGTTTTGTTAGCTTTCCTTCTCTCAAAGCAGCTAATTCTTCTTTAAAATATGTTTGCTGTACGCTTCGAACCCACAACTCCCTTGCGGCCTTAAGTTCTTCGGCACTTGGTCCATTGTGGATTTTCCGTTTCTGTCTTGTCACCCGAATGAATTTCATACAGTATGCTGTAACTCGGAGCAGCTTTTTGAGGGTTGAGTACTTTGAAGGATCTATCCCAAATGGGCATATTTGCTCCTCCATTTCAAGCAGCTGTAGGAGATTTCCAGTTGTTGTAGGCAACTCATCTGAGTGAGCTTCTCTCTGAGGAATCTCCGCTTTCTTCGAAGTCCACTTTGGCCAGCTGTTACAACTTTTTAGCAATCAAGGTCGACCTGTGAACCAATTAGAATTGGTGATATCTTTTAGAGATCCACCTCTTGAGGCAAAATCGGCCGGATTTTCCTTCGTTGAGACGTACGAAAAATCTGTCTTTCCCAGTCACAACCTCTTGAATTCTTCGCTGAACAAATGGTTCTAGTGCCTTCGTGGAATGTAACCAGTTGAGGACAATTTGCGAATCTGTCCACATCATCATTCCCTCGATTTTGACCCGAAGTTCCTTCTTCGCAAATCTCAGAAGTCGACATCCCAGTAGTACAGCCAAAAGCTCCAGCCTTGGTAGAGTGATGACCGGCTTGATCGGTGAAACTCTGCTTTTCTTCAGTAGCAAAGAAACCTTGTTGTCTGGTGAGCATAGATCAACGATGTAGATGACCGAAGCATAAGCCGACTGGCTGGCATCACTGAAACAAGTCAACCAAAGTTTGCCGCAGTTAGTTCCAAGACTTCTACTGAACTGGAGTTTGGTGGCTTGACTTATGGAGCTGAGTATTGCTTTCCAACATTTTTGGTGATCATCTGTAACTGAATCATCCCAAGCCTTCCCTTGTTGCCACAACTCTTGTAGCAATATCTTACCCAGGATTGATACCGGACTGATGAGCACCAGGGGATCAACGATTCTTGCTATTCCATGCAAGATGGTTCTTTTGGTGACAGGCAGCAGTGGGTCTTCTGGATTGTGACTAATGCTCAAACAGTCGGTTTTTGTATTCCAAACGACACCGAGTACCTTCGTCGTGCTCTTCTTCACCTTGTCTTCTTCCGGAAGATGGTTGTTAAAGTCTTCGTTGTTTGAAATTTTTTTCTGTTTTTGAGGAATTGAATCTGGCCGTCTTCAGTGTCACTTGTCGTATTGGTTTCAGCTTCAGTTGTTGTGCTGAGGATCTGTCAATGCTGGTATATCGTGCACCACCGTCGAGATAGACCATCATAGACAGACTCTGTCCCGTGTCAGGATCTACAACCGTAGTAGTGTATGTGGCCATTACAATACCATCCGAAGCATCCGGTCCTGCCAAGAATGTTTGGAACTGAGAAAGATCTGGGCTTTCTTCAGATTCTTCCGAAAAAGGAACCTGCTGGCTTTCTTGGTGGGTCTTTCTCTTCTTGCTGCAGAGACTTGAGTGATGACCGGAGGCTTTGCTATGGAAGCATTTCCTTTGTCGCTGACAATCCTTCGCCATGTGTTCTTTGCTCAAGCATCTGAAGCATCGGCCTTCTTTGACCAGCACATCCTTTCGCTTCTACACATTGAAAACAACAGAACAATCATCAGAAAATGGCCAGATTTGCCACAAAACACACAACTCCGATCAGCTCGCTTTTTATTGGTTGCTTGCAAGAACGCGGCAGCTGTAGGAGTTGCCTCGCCTTGCAAATCTGGCGTTTGTTCACTCTTAAACTCCTTAGATTCAGTTTTCCCTTTGTTACCCTGCTTAGTTGGGACCAGTATCTTCAGATCTGAGAGCAGCTGAAGAAACTCTTTCATTGTCCACCTGTCATTGCTCGTGCCTCTCAGGACCCTTAGTCGCTTGATTTCACTGAGAAGACCTACAGGCAGTTTTTGGCTGAGGGAATACACCTGAAAGTCTTCCTGTGGAACCTCAAGCTTCAGCAAAGATGAAGCAGCAGCTCGAACTTCGTCTGCAAAACGCTCCAGGCTGCAGCCATTTTCCTTCACCATGGGAAGATTCTGCAGCTGTTCTTCGCCTCGATCAGGTCCTGCGGTTTGCCGTATTCGTCTTTCAAAATCTTCACTGCTTCCTGATAGTTTTCGCCACGCAGCCCAAGGCCCTTCACCTTATCACAGGCCGCACCTGAAAGGGACTGGTATAGGTAGTCTAATTTTTGCTTGCTCAGCAAACGCTCCTGAGAGTCCGCATTAATCTCGAAAGACTCCTAAAAATTACACCAGTCTAATCTGTCCCCCGAAAATGTGGGCAATTTGATCTTAGGTAGCTTTGCAGTGCCCATTGTTTGGTCCCTAGCTTGGAAGGAGGTAGATATTTGATTTGGAGCGGTCTGGCCCAATCACTCCATCATCGCCCTAAGTTCTTCAGTGTGCCTTAATGCTTCCTCTCTACGCTGTGCTTCGGCTCGATCCTTTTCCTCCTTGATAAGGCTTTCGAATCTGGCGAAGTCCTCTTTTCGTTGAGCTTCATGTCGGTCTATGACATGCAGCAAAGTTTTCAGCAAATCATTCTGAATGTCAATAGTCAACTTAGATTGAGAGTCTGAATTTACTGAAATTTCAGAAAGCACGTTTGCTTCTTGATTAAGCCGACTTGAAGTTTGTCGACCCTCGGTAGCTGCAAGACCACATCCGAAACTTAGTAGTTGGGCTTCAGTATACTGGCCTTGCTCTAGCAACTGTAGTGCAATTGACTTACCTCCATAGTCCCTGCATTTCCATTGGATCAATTTTCCGTGGAGACAGTTGCTCGGGCAGGCTTCTCTCCGTATCAGCATTGATGCAGGTTCTGCACCACCAGTTTTTGCATCCATCGCAATCGATTCCGTCGGTTGAATCTTCACTGCATCTCCAACAATGATCGGCTTCCGTCCTTGGTAGAGTCTGTAGCTGACGTGCCATTAAACTCTGCTACCAAAAGCTGTCATTTAGAAACTGACAGATGTGCTATCCAGCTTGAAACGTATGTAGTGTATTGATGCAAACACACAAAGTGTCGGATCAAAGATAACTTAGTTATAGTATACTCACATATTCTATTCATTAAGTATTATAAGCTTCAGAGTTATATATAAGATATATTCTTCATGACAGGCCCAAATCAAGACAAAATTGGATGGAACTTTCCAAAATAAGTTCTTTTAGCATTCTGACACCTTCCGCGCAATCCATGTCAAACATCCATGTCGAAAACATCCATGTCTCCGTTCAATAAAGTTTTTGCCGATTTTTGACAGTTACAGTAGCTGTATAGCTATGCTTATTGTCATTCAAAAGAACATATTGTGCTCTACATTTTTGCGTGTATAATTGGCTAGCTACCATCCTGGCTTCGTGCATGCGCAAATAATCAAAATTTAATTTAAGCCTCATAAATTTGAGCCCCCTTAAAATAAATTTAAGCCACATTTAAATCTACCATATGAAAGAACACAAAAAGTGCTTTAATGTGATGTTCATACCTCTACTGTACGTGGTTACTATCAAAAGTTCCAGTTGATTTTACATATGGCTGATTTACGTTGATCGTTTGCACAAGCACTGTAATGTAAGATCATTTTATACAAAAATTAAATCTATTGGGTTTTACAGGTTGTCATTGTGTTACTAATGTGTATTTATTTATCAAAAAACACTATGCAGCTGTTTAAAAGCATGGCGTATTTCTAAAACCAAAGCAAACAATGAAAAGTTGCGAATTCTTTGTTTTGAATTTCTCGCCACTGCTTCAACCAAACTTGACCAAATTTTCGAGATATGTTTCATATTTGCAAACGCTCAGGCCGTTTTCTTTGTTTTTGGAGAAACGCAGTAGTAAGCAAGATATAGAATTTACAATATTTCAAAATAAGCTAAAAAACCGAAAATGGACTCTTTACGAAAAAATAAAAAACGGCATGAGTGTATGAATTAATGAAGCTTGCATGGAAATTTTTAAACAAATTCATCAAGGAATGAAGGAGATATTTAAATTCAAACTTTTAATACATTATACATTTCCTCTTATGTAAACAGCAAGCCAGCCCCCACAACGTTGCATTCAAGCGCATTTGATGCAAAACTTGATAAAGAACAAATTTCAAGCCGATTGATATGTTATTAGTTCACAGTATCTGTTCAAAGGCCACCCCGGTAGTGGTACTACCACATTAAGGAATTTGTGGGGGAAAGACTTCCATTCCATTCCAGTCGTTGGTCTTACACACTCGATACACCGTGGGATTGATATATAATCCCATGATTTTGTGTCTGTAGTTAGCAAAATTTATAAATGCGAGCACTGTAGAATATGTATTCTAGTTTGGTATGGGTAGAACATCATTTGTACTTATCGTACACTTATATTCTGCGTTGAATGTCAACTTTATGGCTTTGGCTGAGACTAAGCTTCCTGTACATACCGCTCATCTGGAATAGACAGGTTCGAGCTTAAAACTTCAGTCTTCCCCGTAGTGGTGGACTAAATCTCTAGGACAATCTTAGATTTTAATTTTTGAGTTTCGTTTTTTCTAAAGCAGTGCAGGCTTCTCCTCATATAAGAAAACGTCTAAATTCGATATAATAATGGCCATACAAAAAGATTTTTAAATAGCAATTATTGCCAGGTTTGTTCTTTTGACAATTGGCTGCATATTCGTAGTGTTGGGTACGGGGGGATAATTTCATTGAACATTGTTCTTATAGTTTTCCTGGAACTTTAGGGTGTCCCCATAGGTGTGTTAGGGCCTAGGGGCATAGGTGTGGCTGGGCAAAAAATCTGGGGGGGGCGGGGGGTCCGTCAAATTTCCCAAAAAAACCCTAAATTTTCGATTTTTTTGCCATTTTTGGCCACTTTTTGGCCAAAAATCGAGAGAGGGCCTAAGCTAAAGTCTGAAAAATCTGGGGGGGGGGGGGGTCGCGAAAATTTGTCAATTTGGTGGGGGGGGGGGGTCCCCACCCCTACCCCCCCCTCCCCAACACCTCTGTATAGGGGGGGGGATGGGACCCCTCCCCCAAATGGGAGGGGTTGCCGACCCTCCCCCCAATTTTTTCACCTCTCCCCCAAATCGACCTTCGTCCGACCCCCCCCCCCAAAAATTTTCAGCCCCCTACCTGAAAATTTTGCAACTTTTCAGCGAAAAAATTAGAAAATTTTCAAAAATTAGTGAAAAATTGCTAAACATAGCTTAATTACCTTAAAAATCGCTAAAAATAGCATGAAAATATAGAAAAATTTTAAGTTTTTAACGAATAATAGATTTTTGCTGACCCTCTCCCTGTGAAACTTTTTTTCTTACCCCTCCCCCCAAATCGACTTTTCCCGACCCCCTCCCCCTTTTTCCCCAAGACCCCCTCCCTACTTTTTTTTCAAACCCCCCACCCTTTCTTTTTTCGCCAGCCACACCTATGGGTGACCCGGGGGGGGGGGCTAAATTTCGGAAATTTGGTGGTCGATTTCCGAAAGTGAGAGGAGGGATATCCCCCGACTCCCCCAGAGTTTGGACCTCAGAAATTTCAATAAATGGCTGAATAATACAAACGTTGCTGTATATATGTTAGCCCTTTTTTCTTCAAAATAAGGCTTGTTTTTAACATTTTAGGCGTCGCGTACTTACATCATATTACACGGGGTTTAAGGCATAGGTGTAACGGAGATTTGGGGTGGGGGAGGCTCCCCCCAACATTTTCTGGGGGGCCCCCTCGGGCGACCCCCCCCCCAACCCCCCCCCCCAGGTCCCCCCCAACCCAGTGGCGGATCCAGGATTTTGAAAAGGGGGGGGCCCGCTGAAAAATTTTTCTGGGGGGGTAACCAAATTTTTCCGGGAGGGTGGTAAAAATTTGCTTTTTTTCCAGGAACAAAATATTTTTACAAGAAAATATTGTGTATGGAAAGCATAGTTTCCTTTGGGGGGGGGGGTTGGGGGGGGGTATCCCCCCCAAAATTTTGGACCAAATTTACCCCCCCCCCGATTTTTTGACTGCAAAAACACCTAAAACGTTAAGAACAAGCCTTATTTTGATCTGATGAAAAAAGGGCTAAATTACAGAAAATTTTGCATTTTTTGGCCATTTTCGAAATTTCTGAGAGTCCGAAATCTGGGGGGGGGGGGGAGAGAGGGTTGGGGCGGGGGGTAAATTTCCATCACATTTCGGAGGTCGGCCAAGATTTACCCCCCCCCCCCAGACCCAAAGTTCCAGGGAAACTATGATGGAAAGGTTAGTTCACTTGCCAATGGGAGAAACAACTTATATATCAGTGAGTGAAGCAAAGCATGGTGAATTTATATACACAAGAAGCACACATGGGGGGGTCTGGGGGGCAGAGCCCCACAGAAATTGAAGAATTTTTTGAAATTGGAAAAAATCCGTCATGCAAACTATTGAAAAGATTAAAGAAATAAAATGGAGATGTATATACATGTATATATATATATATATATATATATATATATATATATATATATGTGTGTGTATATAGTAACTTCCGAAGTGAAAAACTTGCAGTGAAATAGTACATATAAGTATATATATATATATACATATATATATACAAGGAATGGTGGCAATAAAGAGGACAAGCTACAAGGGCAACAAAGATAATTTGCGAAACGGGGGGTCTGGGGGGCGGAGTCCCTCAGAAGTTGATGAATTTTTTGAAATCGTGGAAAATTCAGCAATTCAAATGTTTAAAAAGATTAGTTAAGATCAGATGAGTTATTGAGTTGTATAATTGATAAGTGGAAAACCAAAACGGGAATTGGATGCTTTTCAGAATTTTTCACTTCCACGATTTATTCTAGAACACTTTCAGAAGCTGCCAATTATCAATCTTGCATTGCCCATTTATATATATATATATATACGTTATGAAAGCAAAATAAAATTTGTAAATATATTATATAAATATAAGCCGGTATATAGTCATAAAATAAACTGAAAGCGTTGAGTACAATTAATTATATACTTACAAAACAGGAAAGGAAACAAAATAGAAGACACTTTAAGAGACAGAAGTTCTGTCACAGAACTAAGTACGTAATAAAGCAGCACGGACGTATAAGTGCGCCCCAGGCGAAATTTTTTAAAAATTTGTGGAATTTATTAAAATTATTCTTAGTTTTCACTCGAAATATGCATTATAAACAGCTGAAAAAATTTTCTAGGGGGGGCCCGGAATGTCAAAGGAGGGGGCCCAAATCGCAAAGGGGGGGCCCCGCCCCCCCCCCCTGGATCCGCCACTGCCCCAACCCTCCCCCAAAAATTTTTTTCATATTTTATGCCAAAAATCTCATTTTCAGCCGTTTCTAATTATAAAAAACATCTAACCATAAAGTAATTTTAACATTAGACAGTGTTTTTAAACTCCAAAACTTGATTGCCAACATGTTTCCAAGTCCAAAATAAGGACAATATTGAGTCATAAGATCCATAATACAGTTAAAATCGTGTATTTCTCATAATAAGAAACAGTTTAAGCCAAAAATTTGGACATTTTTGAAAATTTTTTCAAAATTTACCCAAAAAATACCCAATTTTGGCCATTTTTCGCGCCTTCGGCGCGACTACCCCCCCCCCCCCAGTTAGGGGGGGGGGACGTCCCCCCCAAAAAGTTTTGGGGGAGGGTTGAAACAAGGCTTGGGGGGGCTACCCCCCCCCCCCACCCCCCCACCTTACACCTATGGTTTAAGTTGCTGGTATCGCTTTGTGTAAATTCGACCCTACAAGCTTCAATTCTTCATGAAAGTGGATGAAACTTTCCAAATACATTATTTTCGTGCTCTTTAACATTCTGGGACCAGTCCCGGATTTTTATATAGGTGTTAAGATAAGAAAGTTTTGGTTTTTGCCAATATTATCTCAGTACGTAGTCGTAGTCGATACACCGGATTGGTTGTTGTGGCTGGTAAGAGGGCACCAAAATGAATATTTTTGCTTTTACAACCTTTGAGCTATCTCTTGCGGTTAAGGCAGTATAAGCCAAAAACGATTTTTGGGGTCAAAAAATGGCCATTTTCGGAGAAATCAGTTTTTTCAAAATTACTGCCAAATCTTACAGACAATTTTGAGTTCTTGATACTCAATCATAGTTTCCGTGGAAATTTTGGTTGGGGGGGGCAAACTTCGGAAATTCGGTGGTCGACCCCCGAAATGTGATGGGGAGTACCCCCCAACCCCCCCCCAACATTCGGACCTCAGAAAATTCAAAAAATGGCCAAAAACGCAAAATTTTCTGTATTGTAACGCTTTTTTGTCAAAACAAGGCTTGTTTACCGTTTTAAACCGATTTTAAGCCAAAATTTGAGAAAAACATTTCAAAAAATGACCATTTTTTAGCAAAATTTAGCTAACTTTTTGGCCCCAAAAAGTGCTGGGGGGGTTCGGGGGGGGGGGTCACCAAAAGTGGGGGAGGGTCGGATAGTCAAAAAATCGGTAATCTTACACTTTCGGGGGTAAAAAGGTTTTTGATGGAAAAAATTCGACTAACTTGTGCGAAACTGTGCCGACGGGGGTTTTCAAGGGTGGCGGTTTCAGTAAAAATACTAATTTTAATGCAGCTCTCAATCCGCGGTCTCTATGGCGCCGAACCCGGTTTTCGGGAGGTGAGCCCGTGGGAAAATTTTTTATTTGAAGGCAGATCTTTACAAAACTTAGTTCGAGGGGGTTTTCGGGGGCGCAGAATTCGAATTTGAGGTCTGTTTCCCTGCCCGACCAACCAATTTTGCTCTGGCGACCTCCCACCCCCGTGGTTCCGACCCCGTGGGAAAATTTTTTATTTGACCTCAGAACTCGACCAAAATCGACCCCCAGGGGTTTTCGGGGACGTAGAATTCGAATTTGAGGCCTGTTTTAGCAGCAAGCTACTATATTTGTGCAATTTTTATGAGAGTTAATATTTTCAATATATGTATCCGTTGTTTTAGATTTGATTTCCCGGTGTTTATAATGGCTGGTAGGGGTGCAGCCAGAGGGCGTGGCATGCGTGGCCGTCGTGCACGGCGTCCCGTTCGCTATGTAGCAGGCCCAGGTCGACCAATTTCGTCCAGGGAGCACATCGTGGATCCAGCACTGGTCGTTGCACTATAATATATATGTAATAGTAGCTTGCTGCTAAGACAGGCCTCAAATTCGAATTCTACGTCCCCGAAAACCCCAGGGGGTCGATTTTGGTCGGGTTCTGAGGTCAAATAAAATTTCCCACGGGGGTCGGAACCACGGGGGTGGGAGGTCGCAAGAGCAAAATTAGTTGGTAGGGCAGGGGAAACAAACCTCAAATTCGAATTCTGCGCCCCCGAAAACCCCCTCGAACTGAGTTTTGTAGAGATCTGCCTTCAAATAAAAAATTTTCCCACGAGCTCACACTCCCGAAAACCGGGTTCGGCGCCATAGAGACCGCGAATTGAGCTGCAGTAAAATTGGTATTTTTACTGAAACCGCCACCCCCGAAAAAACCCCCCGTAGCACATTTCGCAAAAATTGTAGTCGAATTTTTTCCATCAAAAACCTTTTTACCCCCTAAAATGTAAGATTACCGAAAAAAATCTGGGGGGGGGGGGGGTAAAGTTGGTCGGAAATTTTGGGGGGGGGGGGAGACCCCCCCCCAAGGGAAACTATGTACTCAATTGATACATCGTCCAATTCACATTTTATCAATATATATATATACCTATTCGCTGGAGTTCGTTGCTTTAAGTTACAGAATTCGCCGAAAAACCATTTTAGCGAAACTGCGATGATTTTGTTTTGAACATCGATTTCTCAAAAACTACGTACCCAATGGATTCGCGTGATTCTTGGCAGAATGAAAACTCGCACTATTGCGGAGGGACATTTTTCTCGGTTTGAGCTAAAACGTCTCCAGTTGCGAGAAAACTGAATACAAATTTGCTAAATTTCGTGTCATCGCATATATTCCGGATTTTCTGGAGTATTGAGTCTTGTTGAGCCAAATCCAAAAAAATGTCCCGTTCAAAAATTTTTGGTCTATATTCCGCCTGTCAGATGTTAGCACGTGAGAAAATTTTTGCTATTTTTTGCTAATTTTGCTAGTTTGATAAGCTCATATGAATGTATATACAGATTATAAGCTTTAAAACGATGTATAAAGCTCTTTCCAACTGCCAAAATTGCGAAAGTTATAGCGTTGCAAAAAATCCCCACAAAATCACCACAAAAGTACTGCACAAAAGGATACCAGCACCTTAAGCCAAAATTTGAAATTTTTCAAAAATGACCATTTTCCGAATAAGGTGTATACAATATACAAGAACCAAAAATGCTCCTTCATCGCATGTAAAATACATATGAGTACTCTCAGGCAGGTTGTACAAACACGGAAACTAGCCTGTAAAATGCATATGAGTGGCGTTGAGGTTGTAAATTAAGGAAAACAAGTTGCAACGGCTTAGCATATGAGCCTGTCCTACAACGAGGCTCATATTGGCGTATGTCATAACTCATAATTACCGGCGTATCCAGGATTTTGAAAAGGGGTGGGTCCAAAAAATTTTTATCCTCCCCCCCCCCAGGACCACCCAACTGCACTGTTTTTATCCAGTTCAGCTCAACAACAGACTGCACAAGCGAAGCACATAGTCACCCTCCTATGTGTTAGCGTGTATTGCTTCATAATTCACACTGTCCCGTTAAAGTCCCTAATACTGGGTCTAAGCCTCGAAAACTGGACGAAATTAAGTTCAAGCTTAAAATTGCTAGTCTCGGTCTCGGTCTCGTTCAAAGCCGAGACTTGGCCAGTCTCGGTACCCTGGTCTCGGTCTCGTTCTCGGTCTCGGTGAAATCTCGGTCTTGCCCAACCCTGGCGTGTGTTGCTTCATAATTCACACTGTCCCGCAAGTAAATATTCTAACTCACGTATATATATACGTACTTACAAATACGAGTGTCTTATATATGGATGTAACATGACTCAGCAGGGTTTTTTTTTGGTTGCGGACAAGTGTGCATTTTTTGTGCATTTTTAAAAAATAGTGTGCATTTTGGAAAAAATGTGTGCATTTTTAAAAAATTGCTTATTTTGAACTATAACGTACATTTTTTGGCCGTAATTTTGTGTTCTACGCATTTTTGACTTCAACTGGAATCCCACGCTTTAGTTGTTTTGATGACGATTTTAAATCTTAACTAGTTAGCACACGTATACTGATATTTAGGCAAATGCAGAACTATACAAACTAACGTATAGGTGTCGGGTTTTGACACCTGCAATGCTGTGAACCTATTAAGCGCAAAATTGTGAATAACATAAAATCAACATAGGATTGTCAATTTGCTGCCAAAGGTGCTTATATAATTCAGAAATTTCTTCAAAGTAACGATAAAATCCGAGCTGAGATTCCGTATTGGGTGTAATTCAGCCCTGTTCTGCGTGTAGCCATATAATGTATATATATATAATGCACAGAAATTAGATTGAAAGCCGACGCCGGGGAGGGTCCTGTGGGCCGAGTTCCCCAGAAGTCAGAATTTTTCTGGAATTTGAACACGAAGAAATTTTTTATGAACAATTTCTTACCATTTTAACAGATTAACAAACGGCAATAACAGAGCTAGCATTGCACACTTCGAACCGTTGTAGAGGAAGAAAATGTAAGAAGTCCTTTAAAAATTGGCTTAATCAGCCTTTTATTTTGTGACGATGAAGGAACACTTACTAGTATAAATATATATATATACTTCCAATCTAAAGCAAAAA
>JASAND010005654.1:0-17634 GCA_030248195.1 Trissonchulus latispiculum
TTTGACCACTTTTGAAAAATTTTATTTTCGACCACTTGACCCCCACCCGACTGACCCTTCAAAACGGCAAAGTGGAACCAGCCCAGCAAAATAGGTACGTCGACGGCAAAAACGGATACCGGGAATGAGCTGGGCACACCAGAAAACCCCTATAGACAAAGTTTTGAGAGGCCAGGTAGAGCCTACTATGGACCTCCAGGGAAGCGGTTTCCGACATGACCCTCCAGACGGCAAAGTGGAACCAGCACGAAAAGATGGATGAGTCCTACGGCAAAACGAATACCGGGAATGAGCTGGGTACACCAGAAGACCCCTGTAGACAAAGTTTTGAGAGGCCAGATAGAGCCTACTATGGACCTCCAGGAAGCGGTTTCCGACTTGACCCTCCCGACGGCAAAAAGTGGAACCAGCCCAGCAAGATGGGTGGGTCTGACGGTAAAACTGACTGCGGGAATCGATTCTCCGTGCCAGAAAACCATTGTATGGAAGATTTGAGCTTTCAAAGTTGAATAGATAGCGAGAAATTTCGATTTTTAATTTTTCGAATTTTCGCCATTTTTGACGGGCCACTGTGGTCGATAGGGAAGTGATAGAGAAACGCAACCTGGACCGTTAGTTAGTTCAATATATGTAATTAATTTCTGAATATAAAAAGAAATTAGCTCCAGCTTGTACCGTTCGACCTGAGCGACGACCACAAAAATGGTCACTTTTCGCTATGAGCCGACTTTGCGGCGCCACTGCGGCGCTGTGGCGCAGCTGCGGCGCAAAAAAGTTGTGATTCTTAAATTCTTTAGAGGGTACTACTAGACCCCATAGCCCTTTAGGTTGACCCACCGCTGCAGATCATGTGAAAGCGGCGAACATTATGAACAATACAACCATCAAATAGGAGAAACCGGAAAAAAAAACATCGCCGCCATAACCGGTCCGGGGCGCAACTTTTTAACGGTAAGTGATACGGGGCTGAAACTTCACAGACATACTAAACTCGATGTGCTCTACAATTTGCGCATGAAATCTGCGCAGGATCTGCGCAGGATTTTGCGCAGCTTCTGCGCAGCTTATTTTACACTGTCTCCAGCCACTTTTCACACATATTATAGGGGTCGCTGCCGCGACCCCTATGATATACAAGTAAGGTTAGGTTATAAGGTTATAAGGTTTATTAGCATAAGCAAAAAAAAAACACATATATATATGTATCAACATTAACATTATAAAGTTCATATTTGATTTAAAGATTTTATAATAGATTTCTGTTTATCAAAGTTTGTGATTTGATCATCGTAAAAAGTTGATGATAAGAGCAGTAGAGGAGTATGGTCCAGTCGTGAAGTGAGGCATATCTGGTCTTATCAGCTGATCTAAGACAGATAGAGCAGAGACAGAAAGGACGCAGACTACGACACAAAAAATAAGTACAAGATTATTAACATCAAAAGTAATTTAACAACGGAGCTAGTAGTGCTTATGCAGAGGGAAGAACCTTAAGATAGCAAGGCATTGATACTTACCCTCTAGGTATTTACTAACAAATGAAAGTTTCAAGTGGGTCTTCTCAAATAGTTGGACTTGCAAAAGCGCGTAAAGTTAAAATTTGTTAATTTATTTGTGAAAGCTGTTAGCGAGGAGGCATTGATGATGTCTTCAGGAAGGGCATTCCATATTTTAACTACACGAACTGCAAAGAAGGTTAGCTCGTTGACTCGATCTAGCTACTGGTATACTAAGCCTATACGGTGGATTGTTTCTAAGGTGTGTTTGAGGCAAAATCTCAAAATAGTTATTTATATTCATGTCAATTTCGTTATGGACTATTTGATATGTCAGTTTTAAATCAGCAATAATTCGACGTATTTCTAGTGGTTGGAGCTTTAATGTAGCCAGTCTATTCAAGTAACTATCGTTTCGAAGACCATTAACCTGCTTTGTGAAAAATTTTTGTATTCTTTCAATTTTATCTATAAGTCCTATTTGTTGGGGATTCCAAACTGGCGAGGCATACTCAAGATGCGGTCTTACAAAACTTAAATAGAGGGGTAGCAGTACGTCAGGATGACGGCTTTCGAAAGATCTTAAAATCTGGCCAAGTATCTGCCGTGCTTTCTTGGTTATCTCATCAATATGGTTATTAAATTTAAGGTCATTAGTAATCTTCACACCCAGGTCTTTAACTGACATTACATGAGGCATATCTATGTTATTTAGATTAAGGTTGAATGTGAAACCCGGGTTACCAAGTGTAAGAATAACACATTTTGGTACTGAAAACTGTAGCTGACACTCAGTAGCCCAAGAGTTTATCAGATCCAAATCATTTTGAATTGCCTGTACATCAGTTAAATCACTGACTGTAAAGAACAGTTTGGCATCATCAACAAAAAGTTTAATTGTTGAATTTAGTAGTAACTTCTTGGTAATATCGCTAATATAAATAAGAAAAAGAATTGGACCAAGAACAGAACCCTGAGGTACTCCACTCAACACTGGAACCCAATCAGAAAACAAATTATCAATTTTAACTCGTTGATGTCTATTTGTTAAAAAGGCTTCAAACCAAAGTAGAAATTCTTCGGAAACCCCCATATAACGCAATTTTTGTAGTAATTTTTTGTGACTTATAGTGTCAAAAGCTTTAGTTATATCCAAGTACACAATAACCTTGCATCTTTTTAAGTCTAAAACTTTTGTCCAATCATTCAAACACTCAAGCAACTGTGTTACTGTAGAGCAAGTAACAAAAATGCTCCGCACAAAAGGGGATAATATGTGTGTTGGGCCTATGTCTATCCTTTAAATTCCGGTTGAGAAAGGCATATATAAATCCGGCACCGCAAAAGTTGCTCAGCTCACTTAGGGCTTTCATTTGATACCAAGTTTGACCACTTTTGAAAAATTTTATTTTTCACCCAAAATCGCCTATATAAGTCCCCACCCCACCCCAGCACTCTACAGCCACCTTGGGTACGCAGTTCTATGACAAAAGTCGCTCAGCTCACTTAGGGCTTTCATTTGATACCAAGTTTGACCACTTTTGAAAAATTTTATTTTTCACCCAAAATGGCTAAGTCCCCACCCCACCCCACCACAGCACTCTACAGCCACTTTGGGTACGCAGTTCTATGACAAAAGTCGCTCAGCTCACTTAGGGCTTTCATTTGATACCAAATTTGACCACTTTTGAGAAACTTTATTTTCGACCATTTGACCCTCCCACCCGACTGACCCTTCAAACGGCAAAGTAGAACCAGCCCAGCAAAATAGGTACGTCGGACGGCAAAACCAATACAGGGAATGAGCTGGTCACACCAGAAAACCCCTATAGACAAAGCTTTGAGAGGCCAGGTAGAGCCTACTATGGACCTCAAGTCTAGGTTTTTTTTTGGTCAAAAATAGCGTCGTTTGCAGAAATGAACAATAGTTTTGACGACGCCAAAATAAAAATGACGACAGAATGACCAAGCCAAAATGTGGAAGTAGCACTCAAAATTAAAAAGAATGCAAAGTTTCGATTACGTTTTAACAGTGATTTTTCAAAAAAATTCTCAAATTTTGGGGGCTGCCGCCCCCAAACCCCCGCTCTATATATATTGTCTTAGTGATGTTCAGCTTCGTCGATGTTTGAACAGTCAATCAGTATATCTATATACAAAGCCACAGACTACGAGTCTTTATACTACATACTTCAATTGCATTTTTTGATGCAAGTTTCTCATACCAATTTCGCTGAATATTTTCTTAAAAATTTCTCTTCTGATTATCTCAGCTAGAATGGAATGAGAGCTTATATACGTATGTGCCAGGATAGGATGTTTAAGAACGTTTATTGCATAAATGTTATAACTACTAGGGATGGATCTGAAGAGCAGCTCTGTCGTTGCGATTTGAAGGTAAGTAAAAGCAAACAGGAAAAACAGAAAAAGGGCAAAATTTCGTGAGCGCGTATATATATATACGTATATTGCCAACGTTTTTACCAGATTTTTGGATAGAAAAAGCTTAAAATGTCGTGCGAGTTTAGCAAACTTTTCCCTTCAAAAAGGGTAAACTTTTAAAAAATTTCTTGTTTGTAGAAAATGAAAAGAATTAAAGATTTAAAGGACGATTTCATCTAAAAAACAAAAAATTTTTTCTCTTAGACCCCCCACATTGTGTCGAGTTGTTCTCGTCATTGTTAATGCTCAAAGACATGATACATATCTATATACATAGACACCAGATATATAAATGTATTATATGAGTACGTAAGTTAGAATATATTCGCGGGACAATGCAAAATATGAAGCAACACACGCCAACAAATTAAAAATTCAACCAAAATTACGAATATAGCCTAAAATCAAAACAAAACTGCATTTTTGCAAAACTTTATTTTTGACGTTGGACAAATAAAAATGACGCTCAGAAAATAAAAATGACGAAAATTTGATGAAATCCGATTTTGAAAAAAAAACGCTGCCTCCAGTCCAGGAAGCGGTTTCCGACTTGACCCTCCCGACGGCAAAGTAGAACCAGCCCAGCAATATTGACACGTCGGACGGCAAAACGGATACCGGGAATGAGCTGGGCACACCAGAAAACCCCTATAGACAAAGTTTTGAGAGGCCAGGTACAGCCTACTATGGACCTCCAGGAAGCGGTTTCCGACTTGACCCTCCCGACGGCAAAGTGGAACCAACCCAGCAATATTGACACGTCGGACGGCAAAACGGATACCGGGAATGAGCTGGGCACACCAGAAAACCCCTATAGACAAAGTTTTGAGAGGACAGGTACAGACTACTATGGACCTCCAGGAAGCGGTTTCCGACTTGACCCTCCCGACGGCAAAGTGGAACCAGCCCAGCAAGATGGGTGGGTCTGACGGTAAAACTGACTGCGGGAATCGATTCTCCGTGCCAGAAAACCATTGTATGGAAGATTTGAGCTTTCAAAGTTGAATAGATAGCGAGAAATTTCGATTTTTCATTTTTCGAATTTTCGCCATCTTTGACGGGCCACTGTGGTCGCTAGGGAAGTGATAGAGAAACGCAACCTGGACCGTTAGTTAGTTCAATATATGTAATTTCTGAATATAAAAAGAAATCAGCTCCAGCTCGTAACGTTCGACCTGAGCGACGACCACAAAAATGGTCACTTTTCGCTATGAGCCGACTTTGCGGCGCCACTGCGGCGCTGTGGCGCAGCTGCGGCGCAAAAAAGTTGTGATTCTTAAATTCTTTAGAGGGTACTACTAGACCCCATAGCCCTTTAGGTTGGCCCACCGCTGCAGATCACGTGAAAGCGGCGAACATTATGTACAATACAACCATCAAATAGGAGAAACCGAAAAAAAACATCGCCGCCATAACCGGTCCGGGGCGCAACTTTTTAATGGTAAGTGATACGGGGCTGAAACTTCACAGACATGCTAAACTCGATGTGCTCTACAATTTGCGCATGAAATCTGCGCAGGATCTGTGCAGGATTTTGCGCAGCTTCTGCGCAGCTTATTTTACACTGTCTCCAGCCACTTTTCACACATATTATAGGGGTCGCTGCCGCGACCCCTATGATACACGCAAATCGGTGATGCTTTGGTTTGACAAAAAATCACCCGTTAACAAAAAATCAGTGGGGATCGGATTGAAGAGAGCAGCTAAAAATGTTTTTTGTAAGTTTTGGAACAAGAGCACCGTATTATAATAATAGCACAATAACGTATTCCAAAGGGTAATAACTTAGCGTTCCAAGTAGGCCCCTCGCCGAATTCTTAGTAATGACTCGTGGCCTGGCCTCCGGCAGTGTCCAGTACAAAGTGGTGGCTCTATAATGTCGTTTTAAAAGCTAAATTTTAGTTTATTCGTGTTTGTAAGAGATTATAACGAAATTAAAACTAAAAATAAAATAAATAAAAAAATTATATATATATTATAAACTAAAAATATTATTATATACATAAACGTAATGCACGCACCAGAAATCACCAAAACCTCATTTGGACCAGTCGTGTAAATATTTCCCATGACAACAGAGGACAAAATGTCGGGCAATCAGTAAAGGGCTAAATTATTTCTTTCGTCCAAAACTAAACGAAGGATCAGATGCATATATACGGATGGCAGACATTATTATACGTATAATCAAGGACATAGTTTCACCGGAAATTTTGGTTGGGTGAGCTCTGGAAATTTGGTGGTCGACACGTGAAATGTAATGGGGGTATATATATACCCTCCGAACATAAACCGAACCCAAAATTGGGACCTCAGAAAATCCAAAAATGGCCTAAAAATGCAAAATTTTCTGTATTTTAACGCTTTTTCCGTGAAAACAAGGTTTTGATAGTTTTAGGCGTTTATACGCGGTTTTAAAGCGATTTTAAGGCAAAATTTGAGAAAAATTTAAAAATAACGACTTTTGGACAAAATTTAGCTTTTTGGCTCCATAAAGGGCCGGGGGGGTGCATAGGTGTATATACCAGGCTACAGTTTACCCCCTGTGAGACCCCCCCACGGAGAGGCCAGACCCCCTCCCCCCCTACCCGACCTCAACTACTCCCCCCCCAAGCCGAGCTCAAACCCCCCTCCCCCCTAAAATTGGGTCCAAACCAAGTAAAAAATGCAAAATTTTTGAAAAATTTTTTTGCAACTTCTGAAAATTTTTGAAAAAATTTGAAAAATAGGCTATAAATCACCTATAAACAGCTAAAGATGGTTATTTATAGCAATTAAAAGATAATATACGCAATTATAAACCACAATCTGGGCTAATTTAGGCATATTTTAGTGCAAATTTGTTAATGTTCAAGCCCTATTTTCGCATACGAAAACTATTGACAGAAGCTTTTGAGTACGTTTAATGTACTGTACATCGAAAAAGGAGCATTTTTAGCTAAAAAACTTGGGTACAGTTTAGGGGGGTCCTCCCCCCTCCCAAATTTCGGATTTGGGTGGGGTCCCTCCAGCGAAATTTGGACCTTCTACTCCCCCCCCCCCAACCCAAACAGGTGGTACACCTATGGGGGGGTGGTTGGGTGGGCGTGGGGGTAGCCGAAAGTTGGGGGAGGGTATGTGTAGGTAATTTATGGTGGGGGCATGTTTTGAAAATTTTTTCAAATTTTTGCCGGTTTTTCGTGTAAAAATGTGTAAAAATCGCTAAAAACTGACTAATTTTAAATGGTTTTTAAGCTAAAATAGTGAAAATGTATTTTAAAATCTTTGAAATTTTTGTGTGAAATTGGTAAAATTTGGCTATTTTTGGGGTATATGGGGGAGGTCGGAATTTAAGGGGGACTCGTCGAATGGGAGGGGGGAGACAGACGGGGAGGTTGCCGAATGGGTGGCGCCCCCCCCCACCCACCATAGGTAACGGGGATTTGGGTTGGGGG
The DNA here is from genome assembly GCA_030248195.1 of Trissonchulus latispiculum. Classification (NCBI taxonomy): domain Eukaryota; kingdom Metazoa; phylum Nematoda; class Enoplea; order Enoplida; family Ironidae; genus Trissonchulus; species Trissonchulus latispiculum. The sequence goes on from JASAND010005654.1 coordinate 7,373, forward strand.
CCCCCCTTTTTAGACGCCCCACCCAAACCCTCCCCACCATAGGTGTTAGGGGGGGACCCCTTCCCCGAATTGGAGCGGTCGCCAACCCCCCCCCCCCCCCTTAAAAATTTTTCTACCCCTCCCCCCAAATCGGCGACCCCCCCCTAAAAATTTTCAACCCCCTACCTGCATTTTTTGCAAATTTTTAGCCAAAAATTCGAAAATTTTCAGAAAGTTAGCGAAAGAGAATTGATAAAACTTTTCAGTTTTCTAACGACAAACCCCTGCGAAAATTTTTCTTACCCCTGGCCCTCCCCCCAAATTGACTTTTTCTAACCCCCACCCCCTTTTTTGCCAAACCCCCTCCCTACTTTTTTCAAACCACGACCAGTTTCCTTTGGGGGCATAGGCATAGGTGTACCAGGCTACAGTTTGCCCCCTGTGAGACCCTCTCCCCTCCACGGAGAGGCCAGACCCCCCTCCCCGACCTCAACTACTCCCATAGGTGTATATACACGGGGGTGGGGGGTGGGGGGAACCCCTCCCTCCCCCCAAAATGGAAAAGTGCCAACCATAGGTGTAACGGGGATTTGGGTTGGAGGGCCATGGCCCTCGACCCCCAAAATGTGAGGCGGGCCCTCCCTTTTTAGTCCCCCCAAACCTCCCCCAAAAAAATTTTCTATTTTTATGCCAAAAATCGCATTTTCAGCCATTGCTAATGCCAAAAAACATCCAACCATTAACAAATTTTAACATTAGACAAGGCCTTTAAACTCGAAAACTTGATTGCCAGCATGTTTCTAACTCCAAAATAAGGTCAATATTGATTCAGAACGTCCATAAAACTTTTGAAAACGTGTATTTCACGAAATAATGAACACTTTAAGCCAAAAATTTGGACATTTTTGAAAAATTTTGCAAAATTTACCTTAAAAATGCCCGATTTTTGGCCAATTTTTCGCACCCCCCCCCCCCCAAAAATTTTTTGGGGGTGGTTTGTAAAAATGGCTGGGGGGGCCAAACCTCCCCCCAATTACACCTATGGTGCCAACCCCACCCTCGAAATTTTGGAGGCAGACCCCACCCCCAAATGGCCAAATCATAGACCCCACCCACCCAAATTTTCCAGACCCCACCCTCAAAATTTTGAAAATTTTGCCTCAAAATTAGTAAAAATTCGAAATTTTCTGCAAAAATTCGAAGTTTTTGCCAAAAAATCCAAGTTTTTCGACTAAATGAGCAAAAATTAAGAAATATTGTTGATTTTTAGTTGGAAATAACGTTTTTCAGCGAATTCGCGAATTTTTTCTAAATTTTTGTTTTTGTGTTTTTGTGTTCATAAATGATGATGGTAATGACATTATTATAGAAAATTTCTTAGCCACAACGAATGTGCCTTTCCCAGAATTTACAAGCGATGTGGTTTTAAATTGGCTATTAAAACTGAAACCAAAACATAGTTGTGGGGTTGATAATATTCCTCAATCTTTTTTAAGAAAAATTGCCCACGTGATTTGTATACCGCTAGCTGCTATTTTTCGAGTATCTTTTGCGGAAGGTAAAATTCCATCAGAGTGGAAAATTGCGAAAGTTGTCCCGATCCACAAAAAACTTGACACAGCACTGTTAAAAAACTATAGGCCCATTATTCTTTTAGTAGGATGTAGTAAGATAATTGAATCTGCAGTTGCCGACTGGCTTAAAAAATACTTACTCCGTAATAAGTTTCTTATCAGTGATCAGTTTGGCTTTTTACCGAATCTTTCTACAATCAACCAGTTATTGGTATGTTTGCATGAATGGCTGGCTTCCATAGATGATGGAAAATCAGTGGACGTTGTTTATACTGATATTGCTAAAGCTTTTGATACTGTTCCACATGTTAAACTTAAGGCAAAGCTCTCAGCCTTGGGTCTGCCTAACATAGTCTTGGTATGGCTTTTCGATTACTTGTGTGACAGAAAACAGTATGTTGAAATTGGATGTTCGAAATCGCGTCTTCGAAATGTTACTAGCGGAGTTCCTCAAGGGAGTGTTTTGGGTCCATTACTTTTCCCTGTTTATATAAATGATCTGTCCTTGATTCCTTTGCACTGTAAACTAAAAATGTACGCTGATGACTGCAAGTTTTATATTACTGTCACTAATGTTACCGATGCTGCACTTTTGCAATCAGATTTAGATGCTATCTTTATTTGGTTTGAAACAATGCAACTTAAGCTTGCTGTGGAGAAATGTGTGGTCCTGCATTTGGGAAGAAATAATCCTTGTGTACACTATAGGTTAGGTGGTGACATTTTGCAAACAGTTAATGTTATAAAGGATCTAGGTGTTCACCTCAGATGCGATATGAAAGTTGGAACACACTGTCTCGAGATTAGTACTAAAGCCCAACGAGTTGTAAATCTGATATTTAAAGCTTTTAGTTCAAAAAATGCTGATTTTTTAGTCAAATTGTTCATCGCATATGTTAGGCCAATACTTGAATATGCATCTGAAGTTTGGAATCCTTACTTTCTAAAAGATATTGATAGAATTGAAGCTGTTCAACGAAGATTCACAAAACGTCTCCCTGGAATGACAAATTTAACCTATCCTCAACGCTTAAAAAAACTAAACTTAAAAAGTCTTGAATTAAGAAGACTTGAAACTGATCTGTCTTTTGTTTATAAATACTGTCATAATCCTACTAACATGCCGCAGGATTTTTTTTCATTTTGTAACTGAAAATTTTACTCGTAGTAACGGGTTCAAATTGCAACGAAACAGATGTAACTTAGCCATCTTTGAAAATTTCCTGAGTAATCGTATTGTTCCCATCTGGAATAGCCTTCCCTCAGATATAGTCTCTTTATCGAACTTGCCTAGTTTTCGCAGACGCTTAGATGAATACGATTTGTCTATTTTCCTCAAGGGTCGGGGGTTAGACATCGGTTAATCGGTGGTTCCCGATCCTGCTACACACATTATTTGTATGCGACGTTATCATGCTGTTCTATGTTTTGTATGGTTACGAATATCTTTAGTTGTTGTTCTTGTTTTTTTTGGCGATGAACGCTTGTTTTCTGAACTAACCTTTTTAGTTAATATTCTTCATTGTGCTGGCGAATAAACATTACATTACATTTGACCGAAAATTTTTTACCCCTCCCCCCCAAATTCGATTTTTCCGGACCCCACCCCCAGTGGCGGATCCAGGATTTTGAAAAGGGGGGGCCCGCTGAAAAATTTTTCGGGGGTGTAACCAAATTTTTCCGGGGGGGGGGGGGGGGTAAAAATTTGCTTTTTCCAGGAACAAAATATTTTCACAAGAAAATATTGCGTATGGAAAGGTTAGTTCACTTGCCAATTGGAAAACAACTATATATATATATCCCGCGAGTGAAGCAAAGCATGGAGAATTTATATACACAAGAAGCAAACGGGGGGTCTGGGGGGCAGAACCCCCGGAAGTTGAAAAATTTTTTGAAATTGGAAAAAATCCGTCATGCAAACTTTTGAAAGGATTAAATAAATAAAATGGAGATGTACATGTAATAGTAACTTACGAAGTGAAAAACTTGCAGTAAAATAGTATAAGTATATACAAGGAATGGTGGCAATAAAGAGGACAAGTTACAAGGACAACAAAAATAATGCGCGAAACGGGGGGTCTGGGGGGCAGAGCCCCCCTATAAGTTGAAAGAATTTTTTGAAATCGTGGAAAATTCAGCAATTCAAATGTTTAAACAGATTACTAAAAAGAGTTATTGAGTTGTATAATCGATCAGTGGAAAACCAAAACGGGAATTGGATGCTTTTCAGAATTTTTCACTTCCACGATTTATTCTAGAGCACTTTCAGAAGCTGCCAATTATCAATCTTGCATTGCCCATTTATGTATATATACGTTACGAAAGCAAAATAAAATTTGTAAATATATACATATATATATATATATATATATATATATATATATATATAAGCCGGTATATAGTCATAAAAAAAACTGAAGGCGTTGAGTACAATTATTTATATATATACTTACAAAACAGGAAAGGAAGCGAAATAGAAGACACTTTAAGAGACAAGTTCTGTCACAGAACTAAGTACGTAATAAAGCAGCACAGAAGCATAAGTGCGCCGCAGGCATAGGTGTAATTGGGGGGAGGTTTGGGGGGGTAACCCCCCCCCAGCCATTTTTCCAAACCACCGCCAAAAATTTTTGAGGGGCAGGTGTAAGGTGGGGGGGGGGGTTGGGGGGGGTAGCCCCCCCAAGCCTTTTTTCAACCCTCCCCCAAAACTTTTGGGGGGGGACGTCCCCCCCCCCAACTGGGGGGGGGGGGGTAGTCGCGCCGAAGGCGCGAAAAATGGCCAAAAATTGGGTATTTTTTGGGTAAATTTTGTAAAAATTTTCAAAAATGTCCAAATTTTTGGCTTAAACTGTTTATTATTATGAGAAATACACGTTTTTAACTGTATTATGGATCTTATGACTCAATATTGTCTTTATTTTGGACTTGGAAACATGTTGGCAATCAAGTTTTTGAGTTTAAAACCACTGTCTAATGTTAAAATTACTTTATGGTTAGATGTTTTTTATCATTAGCAACGGCTGAAAATGCGATTTTTGGCATAAAAAATGAAAAATTTTTTGGGGGAGTGTTTGGGGGGGGGTCGCCAGAGGGGCCCCCCAAGAAAATGTTGGGGGGGGGGGAGCCTCCCCCACCCCAAATCTCCGTTACACCTATGCCCCGGCCCCCCCCAACCTGGCTTTTTCCTAGGCAAAAATTTCTGGGGGGGGAAGTCTGGGGGGTCCCCCCCAGGTCTGGGGGGGGGCTCGGATTTCTGGGGGGGGAAGAAAAATTTTTGAAAAAATGCCTAAAAATAGCTATTTTTTGCTGCTGAGCTAAAAAATTAACTATTTTCAACTTAAATTTAAGCTTAAAATAGCTAAAAAATGCTTAAAAATGGGTAAAAATCCGGCGAAGCCGGAAAAAATTTTCAAAATTTGCCCTCAAAACCCTATTTTTCCGGGCACTTTCGGGTGGGGGAAGGCCCGAATCCTGGGGGGGCGACCCAAGTCTGGGGGGGGGAACGAATTTCTGGGGGGGCCCCCACCCCCCCCCCTGCATCCTCCCCTGCCCACCCCACCTAAAATCGGCTGACCCCACCCACCCTAATTTCGGCTACCCCCTCCCCCAACGATTTCTCAAGGTACACCTATGACTCCCCCCCCCAAGCCGAGCTCAGACTCCCCTCCCCCCCCTAAAATAGGGTCCAAACCAAGAAAAAATGCAAAATTTTTGTAAAAACTTTTTGCCACTTCTGAATGTTTTTCAAAAAATTAGAAAAATAGGCTATAAATCACCTATAAACAGCTAAAGATGATTATTTATAGCAATTAAAAGGTAATATACGCAATTATAAACCACAATCTGGGATAATTTAGGCATATTCTAGTACAAATTTGTCAATTTTCAAGCCCTATTTTCGCATACGAAAACAATTGACAGAAGCTTTTTTTGAGTACGCTTAATGTACTGTACATCGAAAAATCATAGTTTCCTTTGGGGGGGGGGGGGGGTGGGGGGTATCCCCTCCCCAAAATTTTTGACCAAATTTACCCCCCCAGATTTTTTGACTTACCCTCCCCCAACTTTTGGCTACCCCCCCCCGAACCCCCACCAACGATTTTTGGACCCAAAAAGTTAGCTAAATTTGGTCGAAAAATGGTCATTTTTTGAAAATTTTTTCTAAAATTTTGACCTAAAATCGCTTTAAAACGGTGCAAAAACACCTAAAACGTTAAGAACAAGCCTTATTTTGATGAAAAAGGGCTAAACTACAGAAAATTTTGCATTTTTTGGCCATTTTTCGAAATTTCTGAGGTCCGAATTCTGGGGGGGGGGGTTGGGGGGGGGTACCCCCCATCACATTTTGGAGGTCAGCCAAGATTTACCCCCCCCCCCAGACCCAAAGTTCCAGGGCAACTATGCGAAAAAGAAGCATTTTTAGCTAAAAAAAACTTGGGTACAGTTTAGGGGGGGTCCTGCCCCCCCAAAATTTCGGATTTGGGTGGGGTCCCCCGAGCCAAATTTGGACCTTCTACTCCCCCCTAACCCAAACAGGTGGTACACCTATGGGCATAGGTGTGGCTGGCGAAAAGAGTGGGGGTGGGGGTTTGAAAAAAGTAGGGAGGGGGTCTGGCTAAAAAGGGGTAGGGGGGTTGAAAAAAGTCGATTTGGGGGAAGGCGTAAGAAAAATTTTCGGGGAGTCTTGTGAAAATCGGTTTTTCGTTAAAAAACTGAAAAGTTGTATTAAATTTCAGCTATTTTTAGAGATTGTTAATGTAACTAAACGAATTTTAGCTAATTTTCGAATTTTTGGCAAAAAAATTTGCAAAAACTTCAGGTAGGCGGTTTGCACATTTTTGCAAACTTTAACGTTTGCGTTGACGTTAACGCCTAAAACGTTAAAAACAAGCCTATTTTGAAGAAAAAAGGGCTAGATTATCGAAAATTTTGCATTTCTTGGCCATTTTTTGGAATTTCTGACGTCCGAATTCTGGGGGAGGTGGGTTTGGTGGGGGGTACCCCATGAAATTTCACCCCTTTGAAGATGACAGTGCAATTCAACGTACGCAACTGGATTACTTGAGTACGATATTAAGATATCAGCGTACTTCAGCGTACTAGTTTTAGTTTTCTGCGTACTTCACCTATTTTTTGCGTACACAGGAATGAAAATACACTGCTAGGTTCAGCCTTAAAGCCTCGCGTTAGCTACATATACACACAAGAAAAAGAAGTATTTCTGGAACAACGCAAAATTAAACTATCGCAACATGTATCATTACAGCATTACTAACGCGGCAATGCTGTATATTTAAAATTAGAAATTGGCGTATTTGCAATTTCATTTCAGTTTGCGTTATATCATCATAGACATAGCTATTGTTTGGCTTGCCGTACTTTGATTGCCAGAGTATTGGTCGGGGGAGCAGCAAATTAGGAATGTATTCATAGATGTGCCTGGTCACAAAAGGGAGGGAAGTCAACGAAGGGAGGGGGGGGGTTCGCCAAAATTGCCAAAACCACTAAGCTTTCGATTTTTGACCATCATTGACAACGTTTTAATCAAAATGGGGGAGCGAAATCAGAAAATTGGGGGCCTTAAATTTGTCGTTTTGGTGGGGGCGGGGATTCCCCCCCTCCACCCACCAACACATCGATGAATACATCTATGCTACATGCGGACATGCCGCCAGTCTTCTCTTCACGCAGTTTAATGCCTTAATTTGTTTTCTTCTATTCATTGGACATGTACCGTCATCCTATGTGTACTTGAAGCTATTCTAAACATGGCGACATTGAAAAACGTGGCCAACTTGGATTAAAATTGTGTTCACGTTACTTTACTGCTGTGACCACTTTTTTAAGCTATAGTTAGCCTAATTAGCTGCGTATTATTACTTCTTTGCTATGCTAATATTCCACCTGCAGATGTTTGGTAAGTATATAAATGTGCATGCACACGAATAGTCATAGGTGTGCTAGGGGGGGGGGGGGTGGGGGGGACCCCTCCCCCCCAAAGGGAGGGGTCGCCAACCCTTCCCCCTAAAAATTTTTGCCACTCCTCCCCCCAAATCGGGCTTCGGCCGACCCCCCCCCCCCCTGAAAATTTTCAACCCCCAACCAAAATTTTTGAAAATTTTTAGCCAAAAATTCGAAATTTTTCAAAAAATAAGCGAAAAATTGCTAAAATTGGGATAATTACCTTAAAAATCACTAAAAATAGCTGGAAATTGAGAAAATTTTTCAGTTTTTTCACGAAAAACCAATTTTTTGCCGACCCCCCCCCCTCGAAAATTTTTCTTACCCCTCCCCCCAAATCGACTTTTTTCAAACCCCCCTCCCCCTTTGTGTCAAACCCCCCACCCTACTTTTCTCAAACCCCCACCCCCACTTTTTTCTCCAGCCACACCTATGCGAATAGTTGCTTCATATTAGGCTCTGCCGCAATCTCAAATAAAATTTCGCAAAGACATTCTTTGCAGAAAGCATTTGCAAATAAAAAGGCTCTACCATTGGGGGAAATCCGGTGGTTTCGGAAGACTAAAACACAAGGGCGGCGACTACAGTTAAATAGATGAGAAGAAAACAGTGACGTCCAGCCTTCTTGCAAGCGCCAGACGCGTCGGCACTTCTCAAATTTCTGGATAGGTTTTACGGAATCCCATTCAGCAGCAGATAAGGAGAAGGTAAAGTGATCGCCGTCGTTATCTTCACATGAATTATCGACATGATCGGTCGAAGAATCGGTTTCTTCGTGATTGGCCGAATCAGAGGAGTTACAGACTGCAGGGAACACTGTTTGAACATTACGTTGGGCAAACAGGTAAAGAGCTTTCGGGTTATATGGAGTGTTAAAATCACGCTCAATTTGATGATAGAGGGAAGCCCAAATGGAAGCTTTAGGCGGTAAACATTTGGTACCGTCCAAAATATTAGCCAAGTTCTCTTTGAGTAATGCCAACAAATACTCTTTGTTGACTAGAGGCTGATTACCAACCATTTCAAACTAAAACAAAATTTATATATTCTATGAGAAAACAGACGTTGACTTACCCGAAGAATGTGTGAACACGTATACGTACGCACTTCTGAATAGGATTAGCATAAGAATAATCTGAATAAGAAATGCATCGTTGGCGCTTGAAATGATATTTATACGGATGGGATAATAAAGCACAGCACACAACTGATTTTTTGACTGCCCCGAGATGTCGCAGAAAATGCCTCTGGGCTAGACCAAAAATTTAATTGTGCACAGGCTAGGAATATTAGGTATATATATATAACGCGCGATAGCGTATATATACGTATAAGTATCTAACATAATATATATAGGTGATGAACAGCGAATCCAGTTGCGTAGTATATATTGTATATCCTAAAATATGCAAAAACTTAAGACGAAACCACCGCAAGACGTAATGACGGTGCATATACGTACGTATACGTGTATATACACACCGATGGAAACAGATACGTATAAAGATCGGCATTTTCTGGGCACCTTATAGTGGGGGGGAACCCAAAAAAGTGTGGGTGGGGCGGGGCCGAGTGGGGAGGAAGGGGTCGACGAAAAATTGGGGGGGCGCCCTTCCCAGCTATGTAAAGTAAAACCAGATGTTTATATACGTATACGTACAAGTGTCGTGGGAAGATTTGGGTGAATTCGGTGGGTTTTGATGAGCTGGGTTTACTCTAGGTTAAAAAAACCCGAGGGGAGCGGGGCGTCTCCTCAATTAATGAAAGAACTACAGCAGTCTGAAATCGCAAAACTTTTGGATGGGGGAGGATAAACCTTGGTAGCTTGGTGTTCGAATTTAAACACTTGGTAGACTTGGAAACTTGGTCTTCGACTTCGGAAATTTAAGGAGGTAACAGGGTTTAAAGCGATATTAAGACGAATTTGAGAAAAATTTCCACAAATGACAATTTTTAGCCAAACTTTAAGTATAGCCGAAAGTTGGGGGAGGCTTAGTCAAAAATTCATGGGGGACAGTAACTAGTATATATAGTCAAAAAGTCTCTCAAATATGGAGAAAGGGGTACCCAAAAAATTGCAAAAACAGTACTAAATAGTTTTAGCCATTTCTAGAAATATACTTTATCCCAAGATTTTAGATGGGGGAGCAAAATCTAAAAACCTGGGGGCGGTGTGGCACATCTTTGAAGAAGGGATCAATCCCCAAAATTCAACCGAAAGTTGGGGAATGTATTAAGTGTTGGAATATTCTGGGGGTGGGCAAATTCTCAACAGTTGGGAGGGGGAGAGTAAATCTTTTCAACTGAGGAGGAGGGGTTGTCATAATCATAGGTGTATATACTATATACCTGTTTGGGTTGGAGGGGGGAAGTAAAAAGTCCATGTCTGGCTTGGGGGTCTCAAAGATCGGAAATTTTTTACAAAAAACTGTATATATATTCTCAAACTGTACATATATACGCAAATTTTTCAGCTAAAAATTGCCCTTTTTCGACATAAAATCTACCATTTTCGACATAAATCAAATCCAAACTACTTTATATTGCGCTTTAAAACCGTTTTTTAGCCTTGTTTAGCAATTTTTAGTCTATTTTTTAAAATTGTTTTTAGATTTCGTTTTAGATTTTTGGCCAAAAGTGCGAAAAATGGAAAATTTAGTGGGTTTTTGGGGGCAGGGGAAAATTCTTGAGGGGGGAGGTGAATTTTTTCGCCGGAGGAGGAGGGGGATTGCCAATATCATAGGTGTT
>JASAND010005656.1:0-20600 GCA_030248195.1 Trissonchulus latispiculum
CTATCTGAACAATAAGTTTTAGATTTCTTTTGGATTTCAATTGCGAAAGAATAGTGAAACTGTACAATTACAATTACAACTTCCCTTATACGATGCATAATTGAATCAATTTACATTTCGTACGTAAGCATGAATACAATTATTAATCAAACAGTGGACAAGCATGAAATTAGCTAAGTACGGAATAAAAGCTAGTTACAAATCGACTAATTGCTGTGCTGTTTTCTCTGTGCTTTAATTTTCAGAGTATAATTTGATTTGAAAGGTCAATGGGGCCTCGGGAACTAGAGATCTGTTGTTCAATTTGTTTGAAAGGGTGGAACTGCCGTCCATATTAGTTGAGGCGGACCCAGCCAGCAACAACTACTTTCGTTTTAGCATAAAAACAGTCGTTAGAACCAGTTTCTAGATCTTGCCCTCACTGTAACTTTTGATCGAGAGGCTTAAAAGGTTAAGTTCAAACGGTTCCTGATAGCTGATAATCTCATGAACTCAAACTCTTTTATTGAGCCCAATTCACAGATAGTAGCTGGCATGACCCTAACTTTTGTGAACCATTTTCGTGATAGGTTTCACCATCAAACAACTAGGCAGAAAACATCCCTTTTATCTCATTTTTCCAACACAACTTTCTGAAGTCTTTTAGAAGGCACTTCAAAATCCCTTATTTTTTTTCATTTTCTTTACAAATAGAAAAACTGAAAGCTGAAAATACAGGTTTAATGCTAAAATGAAATTCGATCGCTAATTTGGGACCTGAGAACAGTTCCATATATTATTGTAATATGGAATGTAAAAATATCTTGAATTTTCGGCTGTTCCTCCTTAGCAAGGGTTTCCGACAAATCTATTTCAACCTTGGCCTGGTACTTGCAAGCAATTTTATGGCGCTTTTATCGACATAGACAAAGCACTGTAGCTAGTAAATTCGCCAACTGATTTCGACAGTTCCTTACAAGGGACTCCGACAAAACTATTTCAACCTCTGCTTGGTTTTGTTTTAGCAAACAATTTTTATCGTGCCTTCGTCGACATCGATCGACAAACCACTGTTATCAAGAGTACATATGTGACAGCAGGCAGGTTCTGTTATGAGCTGCAGGTACGTGCTCTGCTCACTAACGGTTGACCCTCCACAAATATGTAATGTATGCTCACTTCAAAGAATTTCGAACGCTAACTTTGAGTTCTAAAGTTCGAAGCTGACTCAAATTAGACGCAACAGCGGGTGAGCGTACAGAAACGTGTTATGGGTACTCATTTATAGGGGTCACTAGGTACACGTTTGTGGGAGGAGTCAGCGGTTAGCGTGCAGAGCACGTAGGTGCAGCTGTTAACAGAGAGCCTGCCAGCTGGCACACACTTCTATTATGTACTATTGGTAACATCCAGTAATTAGACACAGAGTTGGCTCCGGGTCCACGGCTCGGACCCAGACCCGCTATGTCAGACCCGGACCCGTCCGAACCCAGATCCGGGTACCCGGATGTAAGAAAACGTGCCCTTTTGCACAGCAACGATACGTGAAACAATTTTTTTTAATTTCACTGTTACACTACTGCTAAAGTATAAAACTATTTCTATACTATACTTAAAGAGTAAACCCCAGATTAAATTTTATAGTTTTACAATGTTTTTAATAGTCCTTGTAATAATTAGTCTGCAGAATTGAGGAATCGCACAGATACCGTTTCCAACAATTGGTGCCGACGTGGTAATTCTGCATCCTCTCTCTCTCTCTTTTAAATTTCACTACTTTGATGAAAACAGAAGTGAAGATCGTTCGCTATGACTTATCTGGAATTGTATTCATCGTCATAACTTCTTATAGAGGAACAAAGTTTATGTCCGAATATAGAGAAATGCAGGTTTGCAAAAACTTTTGCTCAAAATTATAACCGAAATTTGCCAATGTTTAATATGACCTATCAATGTCCATTCCTGACCAAAAACTGTGGGAGCGAAATTGTTATGTTTATAGTGAATTTGCGGTACATTTTTCCTGGAGCAATGTATATATTTTCTGTACCGTCAAACTTTCGTTTGATTGAAAAAGAAATGTGAGAAAATCTAAATTCATCAAAAGAAGCCGATTTTTCAAGTTTTGAAAGAAATGAAAGTAGATGCCAGGAACTAGCTGTTTGTTAAAAAATGAGCCCTTGTCCGAAACATTGTATCCCATATAAGCTAATTTCGTCAAGAATTAATTCAATTCGATCTTTGCCCCTTTTCCAACTTTGACTGGCTATATATACTCGCGACTCACTCAATGGAAAAATTTTTCAATTGGATTTTCAGGGCCGCTTGTGTGTCAGCTTTCATGTAACCTATGTAGTTTTTCAAAATTTGAAAATCGGTTATTTCGAAAAATACCACTTTTTGACCCAAAATTTGGGCAATGCGAATCAAGCAAAAGTGAGTAAACATAGCATAAGCACAAAGTTTAGTCTGAGCTCAATCCAACGCTCAAAAGCTTTCGCGACTACAAGATATATTGCCCCCGCAACGAATTTTTAAAGAATTTCCCTTTTTAGCTGGTTTTTGGCTAATTTCACTGGTTGCGGTTTAAAAATGGTTTGTGGTCTCCTATGTGTAAATCACTCTAGAAAATAGTTAGATGAAGTTTGACTAGATCACTCGAATGTCCTCATTTCAAGTTTTTAAAATGATGTATCATTTGCTATAAAGTTCTGAATTGAATAAGTTATGACGTTTTGAAAATGACTGCGGTAAACGTTACCACCACCTTAAATTATCATTGCTACGTTGTTTCCTTACTCTGAGTCTAAACGAAATATATTTCATAGACTTGCTTGCTATGCATACAGAGGAAAGTACTATTCTGAATCATCACTTAATATCTATTTGTTCCACTGTTTTCAGATGTGGAATCAGTATGTTGCTCTCCATCTGAAGAAAATCAAGTTTACTGTCCTCCTGGTCAAAGTCCATTCATAACTATCACTAATTTTGTTCTCAGTTGTGATCATAAAATTGCTGGAGTCTGTCCGTCCACATATCAATGCACCATGAGCACCAGATTTAATACATACATTTGCTGTGTTGATGTAGTAGATTACGTTACCTTTGGTAATCCTCTGATGGTAGGTGAATCAAATTAATCATAGAGAAGTATATATTATTTTACGGGACCAGACAGTTTCCACCCAAAATAGGGTTAAGTCCAGATCAAAACTGAGAACATTTGTTAATTAATTACTCAGTGCTTCAAGCATTCCTCCCTTTAGCTGAAGCATTTTTGATAGTAATTAGACTAATTAGTTACCTAATAAAGACGGTGTTTTGTTTTGTAGAGTTCAATAGCGGGAACTGCTTCCATGTCAACGGAATCGCCAGCAGCCAAATACTCTAGTACAGCTTCAGTATCACATAAGGACCCATTGACCGCCAGTCTAAGTGGAACGTATTGTCCCGATGATCTGAATGTACTAATTCGACCGGATGGAATTGTTCAAACCTGCAAAAGAGAAATCCCAGGCCAGTATGACGACGAGGCAAAGCTGTGTCCTACAGATTATATGTGCTATCAACCTTATGAAAATGAACGAGGATTTTGCTGCTCAGGTGCATATACAGTCAAGAGTACATAATACGATAATATAAATCTTACGCTTAGATGTAGGTACAAATCATGCAAAGTTAGGTAATGAAGGACATAATAAATTGAGATGCCACAACAACAAATTGGGACTTTGAACGATTGTGTATCACTCGGTACTTTTGTCATAAAATTCAGTCCCACTCGGTACTTTCCAATTTTTAAACAATAAACGTCCCATTGTATACTTTTGAGTCCCACTCGGTACTTTTCTGTATTTTTGAGTCCCACTCAGGACTTTGGAATATCACTCGGTACTTTATTGCCTTGTTTGGTACTTGAGGAGAAATTTTTCTACATTTAATGTTACAATTTGCAAATTTTTAAAATTTTAGCAAAAATTAGTAAAACATAAAGATTTTAGGTATTTTTAAGAAATTTTTAGATTTGTTTGCATAGGTTAACGCGGAGGGGGTCTGGGGGGGTCCCAGCCCCCCCCCCAACCCGGACATGGTACAAGCCCTATCGCCGTCGGGGAGGGGTAACCAAAAATAGCAGGAAAAAATTAGTTTTGATGGTTAAATTTTAAAAAATTTCCGGCTTCGCCGGAATTTTTTAGCTAAAATGTTTCATTTTTCGGGAAAATCGGGCAAAATTTTGAATTTTTTCCAAAAATCCAAATTTTTTGCAAATTTTGATAAAAAATTGCAAATTTTGATAAAATTAGCGTTAATTTTCGAAACAGTTTACAAATATATTTTTGAGGTACAAGCCCCCCTGAAAATTTTTGTTCAAGGTACAAGCCCCCTCAAAATTTTTTGGGGACAAGCCCCCCCAGGACCCGACCCTATGTTAATGTCTGTTTGTTTGTTTTATAGTTGTAGTTTTACATGACTTTACAATGCTATAAAATTAAACAATTTTCCAGTAGTGCTCAAATTAATGTAATTTGAATTTGATTTAATTAATTTTTAATTTTGGGTGTTAAATTTTAAGTTATATCTACGAGAGCTTATTTATATTTATATATTTATACGAATATTTTAGACAATTCATGAAAATTATACTTTAAATACTTCAAACTGAACTTAAGGTACCGAGTGAGACTACAAAGTACCGAGTGAGACTCAAAAGTACCGAGTGAGACAACAGTACCGAGTGGGACTACTTGAGAATGATTAGAAAAGTACTGAGTGGGACTAGTACCGAGCGAGACTCTCTCTACCCCCTGAATATATCTTCAATTTCAATTGAATGCGTTTCCGCTGAAATGGACGTATGCAGACTGAATACGTACGCAACACAGAAACTATTTCTTTTTCAGCAGACAGCGAATTCTTCAAACAGGTCTGTCCATCGAAAAAGGTTCCTCTGATCAGTGCTAAAAGTAAAATGCCGATTTTATGTGTTCAAACAAAGCATAAAGGACTCACATGCCCTCCATACTATACTTGTCATTTTGCTGAAGTCTTGAATGGACATTATTGTTGCAAAGAAGATAGTAAGTATATAGAACTGATAGAATTATGTTATAAGTTAGGGTTCAGCAAAACTTTTTTGCTGAATTAAGTACAATATTTTGATAGCTATCTCGGTGTTATATTTATATTTTTGTTCCATTTTTATTGTACGTTGGCATTATAAAATTGCAACTGACCTGAACCCTCTCATTACTTAGTGCCAGTGCAAACTTAGCCCTAATTAATTTAGACCTACTTTCTATCGATCATCACTATCATCGTCATGACAAGCAACAGTACATAATTAAGAGCTTACCAGGCTCTGCACTTTTGTTTATTAGGCTGGTAATATGATCTCAGCGATAACGGCTGACCTCCCTTCCAAAAGTTAAGCCGATTTCACACGAGGCTTCAGTTACCTTTTTGATTCTTATGTAAAATTGGAATCAGTCGCAGTCAAGCAGATTCTGTCACTATAGCCTGATTAACTAACAGCAAGAGTACACTCTGACTCTGAAATGCTTATTTGTTATAAACGTGTGATATAACTGAATGACAAGTTCAATTTAGCAAAACTAAGCCGCATCGAAGCTATGAAGAATGCAATCCTGGAGATGGGTGGAACAACAGAAGCAGAATCAACTACGATGAGTGTGTTTGAAAAGTTAAAGAATGACATACGTAGAATGGGACAGCAGACAACTTCGTAGGTGTCTTCAAGCTTAACTGTTAAACGAATAATATATAAAGTTGTTACAGATGTTGTAGATATCTTGTTATTAATGGAATAAAGTTTATGAAATAATGAAAAACTAAATAAATAGTAGATATATACATCCATATTACAAAAGCATATATAAGATTTCTGAGTTGAGTTGACGCAAGAAATCTAAGCTGAACACAATGTTTTCTAGTTTTGTCTACGTGACCTGTCCTGTACATCTTATATATATATATATATATATATATATATATATATATATATATATATATATATATATATATATATATATATATATATATATATATATATATATATATATATATATATATATATATATATATATATATATATATATATATATATATATAATAACTACAACCGAAAAAGTGTAACATAAGATAACTGCCACCAAAGAAGTGTAACCTTAGTTTTAGAAGTACCTATATTCTGGAACTGGAAACAAGATCTGTATCTACAGAGGAATACGTGACTACTCAAAGATCCACGTCAACAACACCGACCACAACAACCGAAGAATCAACAACTACAGCGTCTACGACTACTACCACAACTACAACAACACCAACCACTACTACGACTACTACTACACCGACCACAACCACTACATCAACGACAACGATAACAACGCCCACAACTCCAACAACCACTCCCACTACTCCAACCACAACTACTACTACCACAGCAGAGCCTTCAACAACCTCAACAACAGCAGCAACAACAACAACGACGACTACACCTATTAAGACAACTGAAGCTCAAACCGAACACAGTAAACCATCAGTCACAGAATCAGATATTCTCAATAGTATGATTACCACGACGGACGAATCGACGGAAGCAGAATTGCTTCTCAATTCGGAGGACCTGTACAAGGAAAAAGCTGAAACCGCCACAGATAGATCAACTCCAGAAACATACGACATTCTAAAAAGCGTTTTGGATAGTCTCGACGGAGCAGGCAAAACCAGCATCCAATCTCGAACTGATATTGATTTGAAATCCAAAGGATTAGCTACGACGGAAAAACCATCTGTTGGTAGGTTTTCCTTTTCTGATGATAACTGTTGTGTTAGTATATATACTTAAACATTGATTATTGCCTATGCGAGATATATGTTCAACATTGCGCATGCAAGTGGGAGTGCCTATCCCCGATATCCTCGGAACGGCATTTTGCACATACAGGTGCCTATTCGAGGTAACATATATATATAATGTGTGTGTGTGTGTGCGTGTGTGTGTGTGTGTGTGCGTGTGTGTGTGTGTGTGTGTGTGTGTGTGTGGGTGTGTGTGTGTGTGTGAGTGTGTGTGAGTGTGTGTGTGAGTGTGTGTGTGAGAGAGTGTGTGAGATAGTGTGTGTGTGTGTGTGAGTGAGTGTGTGTGAGTGTGTGTGTGTGTGTGTGAGTGTTTGTGTGTGTGTGTGAGTGTGTGTGTGTGAGTGTGTGTGTGTGTGTGTTTGTTTGTGTGTGTGTGTGTGTGTGTGTGTGTGTGTGTGTGTGTGTGTGTGTGTGTGTGTGTGTGTGTGTGTGTGTGTGTGTGTGTGTGTGTGTGTGTGTGTGTGTGTGTGTGTGTGTGTGTGTGTGTGTGTGTGAGTCGTAGTGAGAATAATAGCTCTTCTGTATTAAAATTGGCAATTTCACTGGTTGCTGTCTGTGAAACGGGCAATTGTCATTTTCACGCGTGAAACTGGCAATAAAGGAGAAAGGCTAGATTTTCAAGGCTGCCAACACCAAACTAATACAGTCAAGTGCCCTAATAAGAACAGTGTGCTAATAAGAACAACAGCTGTTCTTATTAGATCTAGTGCTTAATCAGTTACGAAAACCCAGACAAAGGGTATGTAAAAGTTGCGCTGGCAGTGCTGGTCAGAGAACCACTGGCGAATCCTTGTTTATTCGCATAGATAAATATATTTTTGAAGACCACTGTATTCAACATTACCAAGACGACTGCGTGTCCTAATAAGAACACCGTTATGTCACAGCCTTTATTTTATAATATAGGGGCAAAGCTTCTCATTGGATGATTAAAATACGTCTTTATAAACATATTTAAGTGTTCTTATAAGCACATCTTGATTGATTAAGAGCGAACGTGCTAAAATAGTAAATGCTCTTATATATTACAACTTTACTGACCTAATAAGAACAGGCTGACCTCACTGAATTGTAGACGAGCTTTCTCCCGTTATACAACGCAAATGCTAATCAGTCATATATTTAGACGGAGAATCAAAGTGATTCTATTGATTATTTTCCAAATTAATGTAGGTAACTAGAGATAGAAATCGGATTACTTGCCTGTTTTGTATGTATATAGCTACTACTTCCTATTTTCAGTGACGGAACCATCAGACCTGCAGCATATTCTTTTATCTTATCTGACACCGTCTAATGGTCTACTGGGTGCAATGTGGAAGTCAATTCAAGCGAGCGAGGAAACGTCAGCAACAGATGCAGTTCGTCATAAAAAGCACAAACGAAATGTCAAGGCAGGATTAAATCACGGCCTAGGAGATGTTCAAAGAAAAATCACTGGTTTTCTCGAACAGTTCAATGTCAAAGAAACTGATAATGCAGCTGAGCTAATTCAAAGCTACATAAATTTTACATACAGCTAATTGTTCCGTTCATTAAAGTAAAGAAGAATGCCAGGCCAGGCCACAACGAATCGAACACTATCTACGTTCTATTACACGCTCCCAAAACTATTTTAATAATTAATATGGACAAGAGTACTATCCAATACATATGAGTATGACAGCTGGCTTGGTACATTCCCTGTACGCTAACGGCTAAACCCCCCCCCCGCAAATTGTAAAAATATTTATTTTGATAAATTTTCATAAACTTGATGATTGCGAGCTCTAAAGCTCAAAACAGAAACAAAACACGCGCACGTAGTGCTTGTGGTTTCGAGCTTTAGCACACAAATATAGAGCGTACTCTGGTTTAGACTGGGTTCCAACTTACGGGGGGTCACGGAGTCCAATTTGCGGCGGGGGTCAGCCGTAAGCGTGCAGAGGATGTGTCACGTTTTATAGAATAATACATAGAGTATTCCTGCTGTCATTAGGCCACAAACAAAGCTTTGCAACTGCAGCCATTTGGGGGGAGTACCCGATCAATAGTCTAGGTATCTTGCAGCTGACATAGCGCAATCAATTTTAGTATTGCACGATTCGCCTACCCATGTTCTCAGCAGAGTTGGCAAATGGGACGAATTCTCTGATCCCATCCCATCCCATCCCACCAAATTTTCAAATTCGCCGTCCCATCCCATCCCATTTGTCCGAACTGACTTTTTCCAATCCCACATAATCCCACTTGCGGTATTTGACCGTACAATCGCTGTAGCATTCAAATTTTAATATTGTCGCAATGTCTAAATGTGGTGGTATTCTTTTGTGAGGGGAATTTTGAAACGCAATAAACTTTCGCAATTTTGCGAGTTGAATAAATTTGACATTCACCGTTTTAAAGCTTATGATCAGTAAATACGAATAAAGCAAAATTTGAAAAAAACCAGCAAAACTTTTTGACATAAACTAAATATAGACCATCAAACTTTGAGTATCGATTTTTAAAAACTATATAATGGGGCAAAATTTTTCCGTGCCATGATATGAAGGACATGTCGGTCGAGGGAAATTTTATGGATTTGGCTCAACAGGTCTTTTTTCTTTTTCCTTCTGCCATAGCTTACGCGAATCCATGGGGTAGTTTTTGAGAAATTGATGTTTAAAATAAAATGATCGCCGTTTTGCCAAATAGGTTTGTCGGCCAAATCTCTATGTAGCTTAAAGCAACGAACTCCAGCTAATAGGTATTAATACAATGTGCAATTAGATTGTATAAATTGAGTAGAAAGTAAAGCGATAGGACTAAATCGATTGAGTATAAATAATTCAAAATTCTCCGTATAATTTGGCAGTAATTTTGACAAAACTGATTTCCTCAAAAATGGCCGTTTTTTAACCCCCAAAATCGTTTTTGGCTTATACTGATTTCACCACACAAGAGATAGCTCAAAAGTTGTGTAAAATTAAAATAAAATAAATAAAATAATATAAAATTTACGTCTCATCTCCTCCGGTTGTTGAGAAAATTCACCTTAGCCTTGCCTACGCTTCAGGCAATTGCGATATGCAATTATTCAGTGCCATACCGTGGACCCAGTGCAAAATTTGATATAGTTCTACTCCTCATCACGAAAGCAACTGGGGTGTGGCACTAAGAGAAAATTTCAAAATCTTGCAGAGGTCTGCTGTGTCAAAATAGGAAATCGAAAAAGTGTCGATTATAATTCTGCACCAAAAAACTTGAAACTGACGTAAGATACTGGGTAACATTTGTATAGTTTTAAAACTCTAAACAGATAATGTGTGACTGTGGAATTAGAATTTTGAATCAGATTTTCAAAAAATTTTAATTATTTTGTGAAGTTAGCGAACTGATGAAAGTCGCTGAATTCGGTCGCTTTTGGTGACCAAAAATGAGAGCTATTAAGATTTGTTTAGGCTGCAGATTATAAAAATCTAGAGGTTCTAACCAAAATTTCCAATTCCACAGTGTCACAGTACATGTATATATAAGGGTTTCAAACGATACCCAATGTTGCTTGGAATCCTTTGCCAGTGCAGAGATTTTTTGGCGCATAAATAAAATTTTTTTGTAAAATTGTGAAAATTGCTGATTTTTACAGAGAGGCATTTTACGACCAGGCTGTATTGCAAAATTGCATATATTTGCATTTCAACATATTTATTCATTTTATAAAAACTTGAAGTTGATTGACTTGCCAAAATTTGCTTCAACTGTATGCAAATCTATCGTACTCGCTCATATTCAAATTGCACACAGTTGATGGGTTGATGAGAGAACTGAACGAAGAACTCAAAATTTGAACTTGATATGCACGACATTAGTTTATGTGCGAAAGTGAACGAAATCCGTGATCTAATTTTTTTACTATATCTACTTTATGACGGACCCCGTTAGCTGCTAGCTTAAAATAGCTCAAAGGTCGTAAAAAGCTAAAATGTTCATTTCGGGGACCCTTTTCCATTTATATCAACCAATCACGTGTATCGATAACGAACTCAGAGAATATTGGCAAAAACCAAAGATTTCTATTTTTTCACCTAAAAATTCGGGACTGATCCCAGACTGTTAAAGAGCACTATATTTGGAAAGTTTCATTAACGTGCATCATAAAAATTGGAGCCTGTAAGGTTACATTACACAAAGCGATACCAGCAACTTAAAGAGCTCCATGCTTTGCTTTGTTGGTAGGTAGTCATCAAAACGCCAATCATGAAATTGAACAAGTCATCAAAACGCCAATCATGAAATTGAACAGACATTTTTATGCCAAATTTACCAAAATATTGCATTTTTTCAAAATGTGGAAACGGTGTTTGAAGGCATTGTAGTGCAAAATGATCCCACAAAATCCCACTGATCCCACATGGGATGAGTTTTCAATCCCATCCCATCCCATCCCATGGGATCCCATCCCAGATGCCAACACTGGTTCTCAGAAAAATGCAGCAATATTACTGTGATGATTATCTGACTGCCATACGTGTGCCCCCCTAGGGGTCCCTCACCCCCCCCCCAATATCCGGATTTTTCCCATTTTTTGGCTAACCAAAAACCGGATAAAGAGGCAGCACTTGTGTCAAGCAGAGCGAGTACAGTATAGCTCAAAACAAAATTGTTTTTTCGAAGATTGCCAACTCTGCGAACTTCGCGAAGCTAGCGACATCTAGCTGAATCTAGAGCAGTTCGCAAAAAATTTAGCTAACTAATTTCTAAAAATTCTTCGCGAACTTCGCAAAATTTTGTAAACAACTCCAAAATTTTGGTGAATTTCGCGAAATTGTGCGAAAGTCACTAAGTTTTAACGAACTTCGCGAAAGCACCAAATCTTGAGTCAAACTATATTTTAAATATTGTCAGTCAAGTTTTGGTGGACATGGAGACCCCTTAAATTAGCTAACGATTTCGCGAACTTCTCTAAATTTCGCGAAATGTCGCTAGCTTAGCGGAGTTAGCGAACTTCGTAAAAATTAAACTGTAGTTCTACAATCTGAGGCCAAATCTATCAACTACTAAAACATAAAATTGAAATGTGAAACCTCTTTAATGAAAATCGGTAATAAGCATTACATACAATTAAATTGTTAATACAAAAATTGTCAGCTATCTTTGTTGCTGTTGCTGCTGCTGTTGAGCCTCTTGCTCCTTTTCTTGTTCCACTTCCTTCAATAATTTATCCACGTCTTCAACTGACAGAAAACGGAAACTAACCTGAAACAAACAAAAAATAAAACTCAATCTGGCCATTTTTTACGGTTTTGCAAGTGGGGGGGGCGAGCCCAAGGTACAAATATACCTAAATTTTTAGCGAAAAATTAGCATTTTTAAGGTAAAAACGCAAAAAATCGCAGTTTTTAAGCTTAAAATGACCTTATAAGTCCATAAACTAGTTAAAATTGAGAAAACTGTTGAAAATTTTGCCTCAAAAACCTAATTTTTCTACACTTTCGGGCGCCCCCATAAAAGTGGGGGGCCCCGAAAAGTGGGGGGGCAACCCCCCACTAAAAAATGCCTGTCAATGTAGGTGATCCAAAATGTAATAACTACAAAAAATGCAATATATATTTCAATAAAAGGAGCCAAGACGTATATATACGTACAAAAGACAAACAATTCGTTCACCAAGATTATCAATCGACACTGCTATGTAGCTGAGAACAGTCAAAAGTCTGGGTTTACTTTACTGAGGGGGGGGGGGGGGGGGGGGGGCGCCCCCCCCCACTTTTTGGGTCCCCCCCACTCGGCCCCACCCCCACTTTTTTGGGCTTCCCCCCCCACTCACCCTAAGGTGCCCAGAAAATGCCAAATTTTTAGGATTTTTGGTCAAAATTTTCAAAATTTTTTCCGGCTTCGCCGGAAATTTTTGGTCAAAAATCGTCTTTTTTGGTGCTAAAACTCAATTTTTGAGCACATTTAAGCTTAGTTATAGCAGTATATGTAGAAAACAGGCTTTTTATACGGTATTTTTGGCATTTTAGCCCATTTTATTCCCCCCCACTCTCCCCCCACTTATTTTTGCCTAAAATAAACCCAGAAAGTAAGTATTCCTTCCCGCCCGCCAGCGGTGAGCTGTCGCGAGGCCCCTTAGGGACATTCAATGGAAACCACCTTGCTTAAGGGGGGGGTCGCCGGGTACCAAATTTTACTGGCTTATTTTTACTGGGGGGGGGTGGGGGCCCCCCCACTCGGCAACCTCCACCCCCATTCGAGGTTCCCCCCCCCCATAAAAGCCCCCCCCATAAATTTTTACCTCCCCCCCCATAAGCCAAAAAATTGCCAGATTTCACCATTTTTACCCTAAATTTTCAAAAATTTTTCCGGCTTCGCCGGAATTTTAACGGAATTTTAGCTATTTCAGCGTAAAAAACACCTAAAATTAGTCATTTTTTAGCGATTTTTGGCAATTTTTACACAAAAAAACGTAAAAATTTGCAAAATTTTTTCCAAAAATATGCCCCCCCCCACTTGGGTGAGCCCCCCCCCATCGATGGGGGGGGTCAACTTTGAGCCACCCCCATATCGCCCCCCCCATAAATTTTGGCCTAAAAATAAGCCAGTTTTATAGTCACCGATTTCGCTCATTTTCGGGTTTAATATACCCCCATATGTGTCCAAAAACAAGACACAGTTTTAGAGTCCAGGGTCAATCCAGTTAAGAGATATTGCAGTTCAAATCCCTACAATTTAGTATTTACGCCACTATGCCTCGCTAAGGGCTTCGAAGACGTGTACACATAGGATGACAAAAGACTACGGTATGGTCAATACATCAAATTGAAGCCTCTATCTTGGGCTATTTATTGCTGTGCAAATGACAATGATACGTCAAGCAACGAGCGAGAAACGGCGTTTGAACCATTTGATCAAGCTCCTTCCGACTGTTACTTACTTCAAACTTTAATGCGGCTTAACTTTCTCATACTGCTTTGTAGAGACTTGGTGCAAGAAGATAAAATGTTCAGGACATCGAGAGCTTCAATTTGATATAAAATTTGGCTGTATTTGAAAAATTTGAAAATTTGCTATTTTTTGACTCTAGGCCTCCGTCATCGGACTAAGGCATGCATCCACAGTTAAACACCAGCAATTGCAGTTAAATTTAGCGTACATCTTCCTTTCATATGTGCAAACTGGCACACCGAATTTGGTTGGAATAGCTCGGCTTTCACCCGACTTATGAACCATTATATCCAAAAAATTGAGAAAATGACGTATTTTGAGGCAAAACGCCAACGCGGCAACCAAAAGTATGAACTATCCACAAGTAGCAGCATGGATTTTGCGTATGGAAATTGAACCTCTATTTGTGTACTGTGTTAATATCTATACGCGAAATCTGTGCAGTAAACGGTTAGTTCAGGCTACGACGAAACATTTCTTTGGTGACGTTTTTGTAAGTCAAATTTGTGCAAAAACCGGCTTCACCCAACTTTGAAAATTTTTAGAAAATCGCTGAGCTAACACAAAAATACCTCATATATATAGATATTAACACGCTACCTAGTCCAGATTAACATTTTGCCCACCTATAGCTCGTTTTCTCTTGCACAGCGCTCAAACTTTTGGTTACCGCGAAATTTTCCTAACTTTTTCATTTTCCTATGTTTAACACATGCCGGGGCCACCTTTGGAGGACTATTGTGAATGATAGGGAAAGTTTTGCAACAAATGCAACTGTCTTGTTTTGGGGACCCATGGGGACTACAAAATATGTGAAAATGAGAAAAATCGGAGATGGTCGAAAATTCGCGACCCCCCCTTAAGGTGCTGGTTTCCTTTCGGGTATTTTTAACTCCTACGGCTTTAATCCTTTACGCAAAGGGCTAAAACTTACGAAATAACCTATTTCCGTGCTCTTTAACATTTTAGGACCAGTCCTGTATTCTTAGGCCAAAAGATAAGAAAGTTTTGGTTTTTGGCCTTAAGCTCCCAGTAGGTAGACAAGACACGGGATTGGTTGGTATGGCTGGAAAGAGGACTCGAAAATGAACATTTTTGCTCTTACAACCTTTGAGCTATCTCCAGTGGTTAAGTCAGTATAAGCAAAAAACTGTTTTTAGGGTCAAAAAATGGCCATTTTCCAGGAAATCAGTTTTTTCCCAATTACTGCCACATGTTTAGGTCATTTTTGGTTTAGTTATACTCAATCGATACATCGTCCAAATGCACATTTTATGAATGCCTATTAGCCGGACTTTATTGCTTTCAGCTAGAGATTTGGCCGAAAAACCAATTTGGCAAAACTGCGATTATTTTGTTTCGAACATTGATTTCTCAAAAACTACTCTACGGATTCCGGAGATTTTCGGCAGAATCGAAATTCGCACTTCTGCGGAGGGACGTTTTTCTTGGTTTGGGCTAAAACATATTGAGTAGCAAGAAAACTCAATGCGAAGTTGCGAAATTTCGTGTTACTGTGCATTTGGCCGATTTTCTCGAGCGTTAAGACCTGCAGAGCCAAATCCAAAAAAACGTCCCTCGGCCCATATGTCCTTCATATCGTGGCACAAAAAGAACTTTTGGCCGATTCTTCAGTTTTGAGAAATCGATGTTCAAAAACTTTTGGTCTATATTCATCCTGCTAGATGTCAGCTTGTCAGAAAATTTCAGCTATTTTTTTGCTAATTTTGTCAGTTTCGTAAGCTCAACTGAATCTACATATAATAAGCTTTAAAACGATGTATAAAGCTCTTTGCAACTGCCAACATTGCGAAAGTTATAGCGTTTCAAAGAAATCACCACAAAAGCACTGCACAAAAGGATACCACCACCTTAAGGTGGTGATTCCCTTTGGTCACATAAAGTTTGCACCATTATTACTCATTCATTACTTGGATTTAACAAGCCATTTTCATATCAAAATGTAGCTTGGCATTTTCTCCTTTTAATGCATGCCACGAAACTAATGTTGCTTTTCTACAATATTTTTAACACATTTTAGAAGAAGTATAATTTTCCAGAATTTTAGCCGACTCAAGTAAATTTTTCCGCGAGACATCGGTTATATCATTCGATACCTCCATTAAATAGCTGGGGACGATTTTTTATTTATTCTGAAATCGCTCTTCGTTATAGAGAAATAAGCTGAAATGTGTGCGTAACCTGTATTTTGCCTACTTTTTCCAAATTTGTCAAGCGATTACTTTAGCTAGAAAGCAGCAATCGGGGCAACTAAAAAATTGACCCTGGGTATATTTGTGCAGAACACATTTGTTCAGTAGCAGCCCTCCAGCTTGCATGGTGAATGCTCCACAATCTTTGGAAAAAAACTGGTCGTGTTTTTGCAAAAACTACATTTTTTATGATAGCAGCCTAAAGGATAGAAGTTGGAAGACGATCATGCGTCGGACAATTTGTCCTTGTGAGACCTTCAGATCGACGCCCTTAGTTTGATTTTATGGCTTGCGTAATTCAAGAAATGTTGGATTATCTGATTTCTGCAAAAATGACAAGTTTTCGACGCCAAAACAAGAGAATCGGCTATATCTCACGGTAGAGAAAAGCTAGAAACTTGCTTTAAAAAGCAAAAATGTGAAGCTCATTGAGATCTTGCGAATGAATATAGTCATAACTGTATAGCTGCTGCCAAACTTTCAGAAATTGGGAAAAACCGCCCTGACCGGAAATCTCGAATTTTTGAATCGGGATTGCGCGCAGGGTGTTAGAACGCTAAAAGAACTTATTTCGGAAAGTTTCATTAAATTTCATCTTGATTTATTCCGCCAAATAACAATATGTGCCCAAAAGAAATCACCACCTTAACACAAGGGTGCCGTCACCGAATGTAGGAAGTTTGCCGAAGGCTTGTCGTCCACACTTTTATGTACAGAACAGTAGAACGAGACCATAACAGTCCGAGCATGTTTTATAACGACACTCCCCCAACTGAACGTTGGGCCCGCTGGAGGGAGAGTCTCGAACTAATATGGCCAAACCTCCATATAGTCAATTTGGCCAACTGACATCGACCTGTAGCGGGCAGGTTACCTGTATATGTCCTGATCTAGTGTGTCTTACTATCACTTTGTCCAATGGCATGTTCAGTTCTGATTATGTGGTTGAACTGTCACAGGGAGGCGGTCCGTAGTTACGAACCGATCCTGTGACAGTTGATATCTTCTGATGGAGACTGAACTTCAGATTCAAACTACGACCTAGCAGGCCCGGTTCTTCCTCCCTGTACCACCTATTCTAATCTAGAAATCTATCTGCAACATAAATGGGCGAGGGAAATATATCTTTGACACTAGGAGCCCCCACCAGTATCGACCACGGGATCTTTTCTCTTCCCCCCCCAGTCCTAGTAGCTGGTACAGGAGAACCCCAGATCAGTATAGTTCGAGACTTCACGTGCCTCCGGCACATAGAATTCCCCCATCTTTTTAAAACATCATATTTGAGAGTAGGGAAAATATAGGGAAAATACCCACAGCAAAAAAGGGGGGAGAGGGAATCGGGTATATATGTAAGGCTGCTGTCTGACGGGACCTCAGCCAGCATACAAGTCTTACGGGACATGAACTATGTACTCGTGGGCTTGACTACATAGTCCGGGCTCACATCTGTGCCAGCCAGGGCCCGCTCGAGGGTTCTGGCTGACGACGCAAGGAACAGCTGTCAGGGCCCAGCCTCAGATATGCTTAATTGGCCGGATACCATACTGCCCGATTTCAGTATGGCGTCCTTGCATTCGCAACCAGCAAGACCCTCCCGGTTGAGAGAGGTCAGCGCAGAATCCATATGCCACGCATATGGATCCCTCTTCGGGAACAGTCAAAAATAAGTAATTTGAATTTTAATTAAAATATAGATAATTTCAGTTTCAACTATACAAAAATGAATGAAAAACGACTGCCCCGCAGTCACTAAGACAATGTCTTAGTCTGAAACGGCAGAAGCCATGGTTTCAGGCTAAAGCTTTATTTAAGGTTGTGGTATCCTTTAGTGATGTTTGAAAGCCATAACTTTCGCAATTTTGAGAGTTAGAAAGAGCTTTACATCGTTTTAAAGCTTTTGATCAGTACATTGACACGAGTTTACAAAAATTAGCAAAATTAGCTAAAAATTAGCAAAAAGTTTCTGACGTATAGACATTCTGAAATACAGACCAAAAATGAACATCCATTTTCAAAACTGTACAATCGGCCAAGTCTTTTTATGACATGATGTGGACCGAGGGAAATTTTTTGAATTTGGCTCAACAGGTCTTAATGCTCCAGAAAATCAATAAAATGTGAGATGACACGAAATTTTGCAAATTCGCATTGAGTATTCTAGCAACTGCAGATGTTTTGACTTAATACCAAGAAAAAGGTCCCTCCGCGATAGTGAGAATCTTCATCCAGCCAAAAATCACGCGAATCCATTGGGTAGTTTTGAAGAAATCGATGTTCAAAACAAAATAAACGCAGTTTTGCGAAAATAGTTTTTCAGCCAAATCTCTAGCTTAAAGCAACGAGTTCCAGCTAATATGCATTGGTAAAATGTGCAATTTTACTGTGTGCCGATTGAGTATAAATAAACCAAAATTGTAAGTAAGATTTGCAGCAATTTTGAAAAAACTGATTTCGTCGAAAATGGCCATTTTAGATCCCCAAAATCGTTCTTGTCTTAAGTATATATTAACTTACTAGAGATAGCTCAACGATTGCAAAACCACAAATGTTCACTTCGGTGGCCTCTTTCAAGCCATGGCAACGAATCAGGTGTATCGACTACGTACTGCGAAAATAATGGCAAAATCCAAAAATGTCTTATCTTTTCAACTAAAAATGCGGCACTGGTCCCAGAACGTTAAAGAGCACCAAAACAATAATTTCATCTAATGTCATAAAGAATTCGAGCCTGCAAAGTCAAATGTACATAAAACGATACCAGCACTTAAGTGACTGCAAGGATGTTTTTCATTGATTAGTTCATGCAGTGCCATCCTTCATCGTAGGCCTGCCAGCACACGTTTACTTCATTCCCTGTTGTGATTTGAATTTTAAATAATGAGAAATGAACTGCTCACCCCGCAACGCTTATCAGGATCATGACTCATGCAAGCCAATTCAATGTTTTGGGCCCCAGACTGGACAACCTCGGACAGAGCCTTGATAGCCAATTTCAGTGTCAAATGCTCGGTTGACACTTCCTGCTCACTGTAATGCTTCTCCAAATATTCGCGAACAGTTTTCGCATTGCGGCCAGTAGAATTCGCCTAGAATATTTAGATACAAATTAATTGACATAAAATGCAATGCATATAAACAGGATTTGACTGCGGACAATATAAAGCACCCTTGACCCATAGTTGAGTTTAAAACAAGTTTACACCATTAATATCAGATTCAGAGGTGCTGCAGTGCTAAGTACTATAAGCCAAGCTCCGCAATTAGGCGCGTAGTCACCGAGGATGGATGTCGAAGAAATTCGCATACTTTCAGAGCCCAAAATGTTTTCCACAATGCGAGTAAATTTCATCTTTCAAACTAACCTACGCTTTATTAGGAGGTATTAAAACCAGTACTACTGAGTAATTATAAAAAATTCCCATTAGTCAAAAACTAGGAAGATTTGAGCTCCTGGTAGTACTTTTAGGCATTATGCTAGTCGTCAATCGTCATAGCTAGGAAAATATAAAATCCACATTCATAGAACTCTATGCTATGCAGATAGCTTTCAGTTCCCACCCCCTGGCCGGAGAACCTCACAGAGATAATTTACATACAGTAAATTTAAGGTGCATTCATAGTTCTTGTCGCAAACAGACGCGCGTCTATGTAAGCGTCTGCATGCGTTCGTGAGCATGAATTCGTTACAACTAATTTTAAACGGATAAAACGGCATGTTACAATCTGAGGCTTCGACGCGCGCCTCTATTCGTTCGGGACTATGAATGCACCTTAAACGTAGGAATCTTATCTAGGAGATCACTATATGTACAGTATACCGTTTGCATGCTGAGTGAACTCTTGCCACAGTAGTTCTGAACCGGGTGGAAGATCTGTTTCCTCCGCTCAGTTCTCTAAGTGCTTGCTGCTCATCGGATCAGAGAGGACCGCCAAGCTGCGCAATAGCAATCTATGAGACAAAATTTAGGGATCACAAATCTCATCTCCCCTCCCGGGCAGAAAAAAGTAAGAAAATCAACATCAACTAACCTTCCATTCATAAAATGTTCCCGATGGTTCCGTTTGAAAAAGTCGAGGAGTTCCATCATAATCAAATCCACCAATTAGGGCCGAAATTCCAAACGGTCTTCGCCCATTGCTTTGAGTATACTTCTGAAAAATATTTATTATTTTGTCATTTTATTTATTATATTTTATTGACTAACAATAAATTAAAACTAGGTTTATGATATTAAAATTAAATGGGAGTACATCCACAATGTGGCTACGATAGGATTCCTGCAGTTTTAGAAATTAGTTTGATTTAAAACTATTTAATTTTGTGGATGACAAGGAATAGCCTACGGAGCTCAAATAACCTAAAATACAAGAAAACTAATTTTGAAATATGAAAATTTAACACACAAAGCAATTTATTTCCTGATATGCAGAGTTATATAACTATTTCATTGTATTAAAATCACTCGATGGAGAGTAATCTGACGAAAATAGGATAAGAACCAGAAAGGCACAAATTTTGTTAAAATTTTCAGGCAGAATAGTTAGTGTTACCAAGAGTACATAATAACTAAGAGCGTGACAAGCATCAAGCTCTTAGTTATTAGGCTTGCGGACATG